>JBBPJL010001302.1:0-10219 GCA_038088675.1 Xanthoconium separans
AAAAAAAAAAAAACACGTGTGATTGTGATGCATGTCCATGTCCTCCTCCACCTACCTAATCCAACACTTCAAACCGCCCCCGTTTCCCCTCCCTCATCTCCCCTGCATCCTCATCCAACCCCCGCTTCTCGCCAAGCCCCAGACTCTCGTACGCAGCGGCAGCAGCGACATACCCGTCAGCAACGCCCATCAGATTCTCGTTGCGCACGAGATCTTTCAGGATCGCTTGATACCGCTCGTCCGACAACCCCATCCCTGCCAACGGATTGATCCGGCCGTCGTCGTCATAACTCGGCATCGTCGACGGCGCGGAGGACGCATCGCCAGTGCCCACCGCGAGCGCCGCGTCGAACCCTGCGTCCGACAAGGGCGGTACTCCAAGCGATTTCGGCACCTTGGACATTTGTTGGATGACTTTGAGATGCATCAAGTGTTTCTACACGTCTTTGTCAGTCCCCAGTTGCCCCCCCCAAAAAAAAAAAAAAAACCGACCTCGAGCATGTCCAGCAAGCCCTGCTTCGTAAACGGCTTGGGGAGGATATCATTCATGCCAGATGAATAGTACGTCATGATCTCGCTCGGTTTCGAATTGCTGGTCATCGATATGATGGGGGTCATGTGATCAAACTGTCTTATCAACGATGTGGCAGATATCCCGTCCATCTTGGGCATCACAATGTCCTGGTGGGAGGGCGCAACAGATTCATATCAAAACGCGTGACCGGAAAAAGAGTATATCAAAAAAGACGTTACCATTAACACCAGGTCGTACTTTTCCAGGTTCATCTTGGTCACCGCGCCGACCCCGTCCACGGCGACATCGATCGCACACCCAAACACCTGCAGAAATTTGCTGCTCAATCGCCGGCTTACCGCATCGTCGTCGACCAGCAACACGCGCGGCGGTACCGCCCACCCGGGGACGAACGTCGACCGACGCACCCGTAGTTTCTTGTGGCTGGTAGAGGACGACGACGAGGAAGTCGACGAGGAAGACGGTGAGGGCGACGGGTTGGTAGGCGTCGGCTGTACGATTTCTTCCGGCCCGGGACTGTCCTCCTTTTCGTACCCCTCGTCCTCGCCGCCATCCGCCGTCGACCCTGAACCGGAAGCGACTGCACCCTCCTCCGCGGAAAAGGTCCAATTCCCGTTCGTATCCTCGACGTTGCTCCGAGGCAATAAATGCCCCAGCGTAAACACCTGCAATCCCTCATGCGCATTCTGGGCAGGCGGTTCCCACACCTCGGGCGGGATGATAAACGGCTGGTCGCCGGTCGAAGTCCCAGGGTCGTGCATCCGGAAATGAATCTGGGATATCTGGGACAGGGCATCTTGTCCCGAGGAGGCAGTCATGTCTGTGCTGCTCGACGACGACGATCTTGGGGAACGAAAGGACATACCGCTCTCGGCACGCCGAGACATTTCATTCATCTGCGCGAGACTGGCACGCGCAAGGGCACTCGGATCAGGGTGCTCGCCGAGCCCCAAGACGCGTTGCGTTTCCTGCGTCGGCAAGAACTGTACGTGTGAACTCAAACTGCGTGAAATGCGGCTGGAGCTCTGACTCGCTTGACTCTGCGTTGGACCCAGCGCTTGAATCAACGAGGACGACGACGACGGGGGTGGCGGGGCTGGTGAGGCTATCGACATTGGTTGCAGAAACGGACTTGGCTGAGGTTGCGAATTAGTAAAGAGTGATGATGCTGCGGATACGGCATTTGATGGGCCTGTTGCAAAAAGGGATGGGGGTGGATGAGTGCTCGGGGTCATGCTGTGGGCCATGTTGAGGGATGCAGGGGTCGCGATTGGCGTTTTCGATATGGGTACCGAAGGTGGAAAGGATGGCGCAGCCGTCGGGGGTGCCATCGTATCCTTGTATTTGGCTGACAGGGTCGTCAGGATGCGTGCTAAAAAAGACAACGTCTAACTCACAGCCGTCTGACCCCAAGAAATACTGGATCAAGCCTTGCATCAACGCGTCTTGCTGTGCCATGTTCTTTTGAAAATTGACCATTTCGCCAAGGGCATCCCGATAACTCCGTTCGATGCCACGCATGCGCTCCTCCGACCTCCCGACCTGGGCGCGGAGTGCGTCGTTTTGGGCCTGAAGCGACGCGATCTGCTGCTGCAAGGCCGAGACAGAGTTTTGGAGACCGGTGGACATGGTCTGGAGTGCAGCGGACTGTGCATGAAGGGAGGCGGTCTGGGACTGGAGGGTATTCGTCTGAGACTGGATGGCGGATGTCTGGTTCTGGAGTGCGTTGGTATGCGATGCGAGGGTGGTCGTCTGAGCCTGGAGGGACTCCATCTCGCCGACGGCAGTAGGGCCGGGAGAGCCAGAAGAGGCAGAGCGCATGGACGAGGAGGGGACATTAGTCGGAGCCGATTTTCTCGCGGCGGGGACCTTGCGTTTAATGTTTTCGAGGGCGTCGCGCCTGTCGATGTGAAAATCGGGGTGACGGAATGTCCAGGAATGTTCGCCAAACTGGGGGTCGTCGGTGTTCTTTACCTGGATTGATCAAGATTTAGTTCCGAGATAGGCAGCCTTGAGGCTACCCCCAATAAAGGGGGAGGGGACCGGTGATCGCAAGTAGGCGGACGATGCCGCGCCGCTTCACCCACGGATGATTACGCAAGCAAAGGAATAGAGACATCGGATTTCCCCAGATCAGAAGGCGTGACTGATCGGCTCACCTTGTGAAAGTCATACTTGTTTAGCTGGCGGACAAAGGAAGCAAAGTTGGAGTGCTTGAAAAGGCGAGGGAGTATCGATTTTGTAAAATCGTTCATGTCCTGGGAAAACGAGGTGAGATATCAGGCGGAGATCGTGTATCGGGGGAGTAAACCTTGACGACAAAGCAATCGCCATTCGGACCCCACGAGACCACATGGGCAAACGACTGATCCTCAAGCATCCTGAGAGGCGTGAGGGACGAGGGACACGGGAAAAGAGAAGGAAATACTTGTAGAGTTTCTTGACAAAGTCGCAGGTGGCGGGCATGTTATCATCGAGTTCCTTGGCGGGTGCCTGTGGGGGAGGGGCAGGCGGGGGAGGCTGTTCGCGCTTCATTTGTCTAGACTCTGCGGGTCTCGACGCGGGCTGGGAGTAAGGATGGACGTTTTGCGAGTGAGGGAGGACGTCATCGCGCGAGTTGGAGGTGCGATGCATGGTCGCAGGCCATGACGGTGGCGGGGATCCATGACGGTGGCCGTATGGGGAGACCCGCGAGGAGGGTGAACTGAGTGGGGGTAGGGTATTGACGTTGGAGCGAGATGCGTTGACGGGTGGGAGGTGAAGTTGAGAAGGAGGAGGAAGATGAGAGGAGTGAAAGAGCTGCTGTCGAACGGACGAGTACGGTGGACCTTGTGAATCCATATGGATGATGGAAGGACGAGAAGAGTCTCGGTTCGTGTGTCGGCGCTGGCTGGGTGTTCCACACGAGTTTATTAATCTTGTTGCGTGGGGGCAGCTCTGACCCAAACAGCCGTAAACTGACCGTATCTCACTGTGTTAGTATAAGATGATTGCTAGTCCATGCCGCACTGGCGAGGGAACGGGGAACGTCCAAGAGAAAGCACAGCGATGGACGGACGAGAGCTGGCTGTGATCGACGTTCTTGGACGGAACCATTTCGTTGACGGTCTGGACCCTCGTCAAAACTAACTTTTCCCTCGCAATTGAACGACACGACGGCGCCAGGAGAGATATATGTACACGTTATCCCGTGCCCATCACCCTGTCCCCGGTCTAGACCTTTTAATACTAAGTTGTACTGCTGCTGCTCATTGTTGGCTTCGGGGCATTTCGGGTCAAGAATTCTCTCGACCCATTCCCAAGTTTCAAAGTATACCCAACCCTGTGGCTGTGTAAGAGGAACACACACCTCTAAGCGATGCTTGTACATGTCATTCCGTACCATCCCGAACTTTTCGTGTCTTGTCTCTCTTTCCATCCATGGCTTCCCTCGCTCGTATACGTCCCTCCATCACACGTCGCATCGTCAGTACTCTTTTTTCTTTTCTCTCTCTCTCTCCATTCCTCCCAATTCCTCACTTTTTTTTTTCCAGCCCGTGTTGGCTCGCACCATCACCAACTCGGCTGACACCACCCAGCTCCACGATGCCATCACCGACAAATCCCAACCGTTCACAGTAAAACTCCACGAAGACTCTTTCCGCACCTACCAATGCGACCCGCCCTCCCTCGAGGTCCAAGTCCAAAAGGACCAACTACTCAAAATGTACAAGGACATGCAACTCATGCGTCGCATGGAAATGGCAGCAGACACCCTCTACAAGGCAAAACTCATTCGTGGATTCTGCCATCTCGCCATCGGACAGGCATGTATCCCTCTCTTTTTTTTTGCTATTGTTGTCTCAAACCCCACCCCTGTTCTAGGAAGCGGTGTCGGTTGGTCTCGAATCTGGTATCAAGCCCGAGGATCGTGTCATCACTGCTTATCGGTGTCATCCGTTTGCAGTCATGCGCGGCGGTACCGTCAAGGGCGTCCTCGCGGAACTGCTCGGTCGCAAAGACGGCATGTCACAAGGCAAAGGTGGCTCCATGCACATCTTCACCCCTTCCTTCTTTGGTGGTAACGGCATCGTCGGTGCCCAAGTACCCGTCGGCGCTGGTATCGCATTCGCTCAAAAGTACCTCGAACGCAAGACCGCCACCTTTGCCATGTACGGTGACGGCGCGAGCAACCAGGGCCAAGTCTTTGAGGCGTTCAACATGGTGCGTCCCCCACTCATTTTCTCCAACGTGGACAGTGAAACTGATTCAGCTTGTACAGGCCAAACTGTGGAACCTCCCGTGCGTCTTTGTCTGCGAAAACAACAAGTACGGTATGGGCACGTCGGCGGAGCGCAGTTCCTCCAACACCGAGTATTTTACTCGTGGCGACAAGATCCCTGGTATCCAGGTCTGCTTTTCAATATTTGACGTACGGGCGCCACCATCGTTGACGTCATTGACGCATATAACCAGGTCAACGGCATGGACATCATCGCATCCAAGCACGCCGTCGAGTTTGCACGCAACTGGGTCATTGGCGGTAACGGTCCTCTCTTGATGGAGTTTGTTACCTACCGCTACGGTGGCCATTCGTACGCATTTCTCTCTCCATCGTCGTATGCATATTGTTCACATCCCCTGGTAGCATGTCCGACCCTGGTACCACCTACCGTACGCGTGAGGAAGTCCAACGGATGCGGAGCACAAAAGACCCTATCCGTGGTTTACAACGGTACATTGAAGATTGGGGTCTCGCCACAGAGCAAGAGCTCAAGGTCCTTTTTTGTTTCATTTCACCTCTACTCAAACATGCTCACTACGTTACTAGCAATTCGACAAGGACGCCAAGGCGGAGGTCGACCAGGCCGTCGAAGAGGCCAAGCTCTCGCCTGAGCCAGTTCCCAAAGACCTCTGGACGGACATCTACTACAAGAACACGGAGCCACTGTCGATGCGTGGTCGGGAACGGGACGAGGTCCGTGTGCGGCTTGTGGAAACACATTTCCATCCATGACCTTGTGTTTTTCGTCACAGGTGCACTATTATTGAGCGTGGTGGGGTCGGGCGGCCGACGTGTTGGTGACATGCATGGGTGGGACATTTGTTATCATAGATGGATGCGAGGCGCATTTCGTTTCAGTCAAGGAGATGTCGCCTTGCTGCTAGTATGTCGAGCGAGTGGGGCACTGCCGGGCCCTTCGTTACAAATCCAAGTCAAGCAAGCCTCTCCATGATCCACGATCAATCAATGGTCAAGTATAGTGCAGGGTGATTTCCCACGTGGAGTGGGTGTGTCCACGCGGGGCGCGTTGTACATATTGGCCGAGGCTGCGTACGCCTGCCGAGCGACAGTTGGCCTCGAGGAATCCACGCCGACGCTGATCTGACAGTGATGCCGGGGGGCGGATCCCGTCGTGATATAACATGCTTGGGAGCAGCCGCCTTGCCTTGTTGCTGCTCTCGCTGGAGCTGCAGTCAGTCGGATCCATCACGAGAGGCTGTGCGTACATGTTGAGTGGCCGTGAAGATGAGTGAGGGATGGCTAGACATACGTACCTGTGAGTTGACTCCGGTAGCCTTTGAGGAACGCGATGCTCAGCATCAACGCGTCGTACTGGTCAGGACGTGCACGGCCACAACAGAAGAACCGGCATTCTGACGGGCCGAGCGATGTCTCGTTAGCCCCTCGGGGGTGGCATGCCAGCTTCATGACCGGCAGTACCGGGACCGCGGGATACCGTCAACACGCCCAGGATGAACAATGAGAACGAAACGACACGAACGACTCGGAGTATACTCACAGCGATCCTCTTCGAAAGAATACGCCCAGCGTAGGATACAAAGTTTTTCCCAACGCGGCGTACCCTTGCCGTTCGTTCGTTCGTTCGTGGGCTTCTTGGAATCCATCTTGAAAAAGACACGTTTCACCTTCGTGGCGCGCGCGCTTTTCACCCACACGTTCCAACGAATTTTTCGCATACAGCGCAGCGTCGGGCCACCTCGGAGATGGGGGGGATAACAAACGCATGATACGATCCGTTTGCAAGTAGCACCTCGTGAAGCGCTTGTTCCGTCCCGACTCGGTGTGTATGTGTGTTCTGCTAGTGGCAGGGGGTGAAAGTCCATCACAGTCAACGAGGTGGGTCCAACTTGAACACGTCCTCGCGTCCACCCCCCATGCCAAGACGTTCACCGTTGGCATCCGCCGTCATTGAATCTCAGGGCCACTCCCTTTCGCTGCCGGGGAACGTACTGCCACGATCCCCTTTCTCCACCCCCTCCCCCCCAAATGCTGTTTGAACGCCAGGACCCATCTCCTTTGGGAACGCCAATCAGGGTCACCATCTCCGAGGGGTTCTTGAAGCCGCAAACGCCTGTGGTAGAGATCAAGTGACAACTGGCACCCTTCAAAGCCTCAAGCTTCAAGCTCCGCTCGTGCTGGACGCCCTACAAATAGCGTGTCAGGAACAACGAGGATAATAATAATAATAATAGTTGTTGACACAGAGCGTTTGATATATCCACGTGTTAGGCGTTCGGCCCGGAGGATTTGGCGTGCTCACGTTTTACGATTGCAACTCTGAACTTGTCGGACACCTCTCAGCCCCTGGTCTCGTGTCGCGTTCAAGCGAGCGGACATGTCGCGACGCTGTTCAGGCAACCGATCTGTAAAACGCGTCACGGTTGAAACTGTGGACTCGGAGTTCGACTGCCGATGGATCGACATTTGCGTTCTCGTCTCGAGTGTTCGCCGCGTCACGGTTCAAAAGTGAAAGGTCACGTGGGAGGAAGCAAAATAAAAAGTTCAGTTTTCCGAACAGAATGTAAGTACTTGACCAACTATTTATTGTACGCGGATCCAACATCAAACGTCGTCGTCTATCATTATATAAAATACCCCTGTCGCAATGTCGGACCTTCACGCGATGATGATGGTCTGGTTGATAGTCTCATAGAGAGGGTACATGGAGTCCTATAACACAAACAGAACTCAGCATCTCGACATCATTGTTAGCAAGACGCGGTGTCGACTCACCCCAACGAGCCCCAGGTACACCACACCGATCGATGCATCACCAGCCGGAGCCGTGCTTGGGACCTGCACAGTAAAGTTTTCGTATGGGGGCGGCGGGCCGTGGAATTGGGGGTTAAACGGCCCGTTGTACAGGACGGTGCCCAAATCCTCTGATGGCGGGAAGCAATCGCCATTTGGACAAGACTGCAAAGCGACGACGACAGCGACATTTACAACGCTCGTGAGTGAATCCTGGAGAATGAGACAAAGGATGAGCAAGAAATAAATAGAAAAAAGAAGAGACATACGGGTTGTTGCACCTGGACAACAAGATCACTTCCTGCGTTCACGACTTGATCGAACGTCGGCAGTCCGATAAAGACGGACTGCGCAAAGACAGTGGTGGCACAGAGGAAGAGGGGGAGGATGGACTGAAGCATGCTGAGCTGAAGGAGGAAGATATCACTTGACGAGAGCCGTGCTCGCAAACACACCATATTATATAGGAAAAAGCGTGACCTAGCAGGTCGGTGCGATGAGGCATTTGTCAGGTATACGGTCATGGTCACTCGCAATGTTGGGTATAACCCCTTAGGGACACGCCACGGATAACGAGCGTCGCACACGGGCGGTATTCAGGCTACGCCAAGCAAAGAAATGTATCGCGAATGCTTAGCGCTCATAAGAGCCGCGTGCATGTAGACTACAGAGGAAACAACAGAGGAAAAGACGTACTCGATGTTGAGATCGGTGTTCCAAAGCTTGGTGTCGTTAGCAGATCATCGCCTTGAACCCATTTGGTAGTTTCTCTTGTGGATTGCAATGCAGTGGCTGCATATGCATGACGCAATGGTGTACACATTGTTGGACCAACTCACCTAAAGTGGACCAAGCTTTCATCCACTCTAAAAATATTACCTTGCTAATTTCCGTTTTGAGAAGATTGCACTCTGACGTCCTCCGGCACTCTCGTTATGAATACAGTCGGCTCGTCCACATCGCCGTCCTTGAATACGGAGATTGCTCATCATAATCGGGTTTTTTTGGGACCCCGTACTTTGCATTACTATCAGCGCGGTCAACAGTGACTTGGAATGATTGACAAGCAAGACACAGGCCATTCCGCCCCAACATGGTTTCCGACGGACTGCGGCTGCTCACCAATCAATGTTGGTGGTGTAAACAGCACGTACAAGGGTCGTCCGACGGTCCAAAAATAGTCAAAGTGAGCACGGACTTCAACCTCCATGTGTGGACATTGAACACCGGGAGGCGTAAGCAAAGGATAGCCTTTCTCCGGGCTTGTAAAAAACGGTCGCACTACAGATTGGACCGCGTGGGGATCGGTAGCTTGTGGTTCTACATCGGATCAGGCTTGATCCAGTGGAGTTTTGCTTTGTGGGACGCTACAGAACGGTTGGCAGATTTGTAACGATGAGAAGGCTTTAATATTCGACACCAGTCATGACAAAAAAAATGAGTAGGCGTAGCGGAGACATACCCTCCTTGAACCACGCCATTTCCCTATCACAGTTGTAGATTTCGCATACTAGGTATCAGAGAGGAGAAGTGGAAGCAACGCGTGCGCTAATGTAAAGTCTCGTGTTCGTTTGAACATTGCTGCTTCCATAGTCTATGTCAGCTCACCCGGGCCTCGCTGGCAGTGGGCGAAGACAATCGCAACCGGAATATGTGGCGTGATCAATTTGAGCCGCAAATATGAGAAGGGTATTGACATTCGGGCTTGTGTGAGGCCGCGATGGAGGAGTTCTTACAAGGTTCTTGTACTTTGCATCTTCGCTCTTCCCAATCGAAAGTCACGTGACAAAGATCACCGAATCTTCTGGCTACTTGACGATAGAAGAATGAAACATGATATTTTCCAGTACTAGTAAGATATAAAGTCGGGGAAATAAATCGAACAAAGATTAGTCGATTACATAGCAAATACTCTTTCGACTCAGTTTGCCTCATGCAATCTGGATAGTCTGATTCAGTGCCTCGAAGAGCGGTTGGGACGATGCCTACATAAACAGACAGAGTCGTTAGCGTCTCATCCCATATTTATGGATGCCATTCCAACTCACCCCAACGAGCTCAAGGTGCACCGCACCGATTGCCGCAGTGCCGGCTGCCACTCCACTGGGGATCTGTACAGTGAAGTTTTCGTACGGGGGCAAGTAATATTCGTGAAACTGAGGGTTAAATGGCCCATTGTATAACACTGTGCCTAAAGTCTCTAATGGACTGTAGCAAGCGCTGTTCGGACAAGACTGAAAGCCGATGACGAGGGCAACCTCGTCATAGCCCGTCAAGGAGTCCTAACGAGGCGAGAACATGATCATTGTGAGAAGAGATGACCCAAAAGACATTTTCAGAGAGTGGCGAGACATACGGGTTGTTGCACCTGGACTATAATGGAGCTTCCCGCATTCACAGTTTGATTGAATGCTGGCAGTGTGATGAATGCGCGTTGTGCAAAGACGGCAGTGGCAAGAAGGAAGAAGGTGAAAAGGGACTTGATCATGATAAGTGACTAGGGCAAGGAACAAAGACTGGGTCGACAATGAAACGTCGCTGCAAAGCGCTCTACACTATATACCCAGTGAAAGGAACGGACTGGTCATGACCATCACTGGCCGTTTGAGCGGTGTTGTATTATTCAGGTATGCGGTCAGGATCGTCCG
>JBBPJL010001303.1:0-10213 GCA_038088675.1 Xanthoconium separans
CAGGTAATCCGGCCTTTAGTTTGGGCATTTCGTCTTCGGAGTCTGTGTCTGGGTCTGGGGGAAGGGGAATTCGTTCCAGCTGTACCGGGGAAGGTGGTGCGGACCAATCAATAGGAGCGAATTTGTCTTCTTCCTGGGGAGTTGGCTCAGGGACAGGGTTAGAGATTGGTTCAGGATAGGCAGCGGGTATGATGAGTCCTGCTGGAATGAGGGGTAGGGGCGGGAGAGCGTGTGCTGGCCTTCCTTCAGCAAGGTTTTCCTCTCGAACTCTTTCCTGAGCTCGTCTGTATCTTCCCTTCTCTTCGAGGGAGGCAAGTCTCCTTGGGAGGGGGAGATAGTCTGGATGTCTGGTGGGAAGTTTCCAGAGGTCTGGAAGTCGAATAGACGAGGATGATGGGAGGTCCACAGCTGGTGATTCGGGGGAAGACGATGGGGCGCAAAACCACAAACTGATGGGCGAGGCCTTCTGTTAAGAAACAGGGCCTAATCAGCAATCTAGTTCTTTTGTTACGCTTACCGTGATGACTGGAGTAAACACAGTCGTGGAGGAAGGAGTAAGAAGCGAGCTGTGTTCTGTTTGATAGTCGTCGACTTAAGCTGAGCGAAGTCGACGATGTCACACTCAACTCTAAGGAAGGGTCCTTTTGTGGCGACACGAAGTCCTAGTTCTTCGTGGGAGGAGGGAAAGGACACGAGCAAGAAGAGGGGACTTCAAGCTTGTGGAACTCCAGCTAAACATGGTATGGATTGCGTAGAACTAGATTGGGTTTCTACTATACAAGGCTTGAGTATTTATATGATGCGAAATCTAACATGGACCATCGGGTCCCATAGGGAATGGTGAATGTTCTGCTAGTCGGAATGAAACGGAAGAAAGGGAATCGGAAAGGAAATGGAGTCCCGCTGTCGGGAAGAACGGAACAAGCAGTGAGCAGGAAGGAACAGAAGTCATACTCAGGAGAAGTCGCTGAGTGACAGTACAGCATCGTAGGGAGTATTCGGAAGACATCGGATGAGGACCGCCCCATCGTGTGAAGAGAAATGAGTCCGAAAGGTAACAAGAGGAAAAATAAATGTAGCGTAAAGGAAATCCGTAACAGATCCCTCTGGAGTCTCATCCACTCTCAATATCGCCTCTATTTCATGACCTTCATCTTCCGGCTCTTCAAGGCATTAGCTTGCGCTTGTACCCTCAAGGCTCCTCAACAATCTCGCACATCCATGCTTGACCTCCTCGCACATAGGACGGTACTCAGCTGGGCCGGCTGGCTCGCAGTACAAGGTTGTATTACTGCTCACTTCATCTCTCTCTCGTCACAAACGGTTGCGACTAACTTTGCTAGGGCATCGGCTCACAGTAAGCGTAACACTCTCTCCTGTCATCTGCAGCCACAAAGGAATCTCCACAGGCATCAACCACAGACATTGGTATCTTCATTCCATGCTGCAGCTGATCATCCACTGATTGATTGTGTTGTCTTTGCCATTCTTTGCCATGTCCTCGGCATCTAGCAGCATGTGCCTCCATTGCAGCAGCTTCACTGCTAGGAATAAACTTGGAACAAATTGGATTTGCAGGTTCTGAGCCATCTCCACCATAGGGATGCTTGGAACACTTTTGGGTGAAGCAAGCATCAATACACACAATGATATCTGGGCTAATTTTAATGTGAGTACAATTCTTAACTATATAAATTTGCACCCACACTACATTGTCTTTCTGGTTTTTCATCCAATCCTTATCTCCAAAACAAAGGGGACAGCATTGACGCAGATACTCTGTAGGTTGTGGGTCTTCCACATCTCTACCTTATCTATCAGACTCCCATGCTAAACTGACCATTTTAGCAACTAGACTTGTATTCTGTGTGACTAGCACACAATACCAGTGGTAGGCAGCAGCAAAGTGTTGACGAAGCCCTTCCTATTTCAAAACTGAAGATCCATTCCCTCCTAACAGCAAAACACAGAATGTACCTTTGTGGATAGATGATATCCCTGGGTTCCCAGAAATGCCTCCAATGTTTCAGCCCATGCAGTCATATTTGGAGAGATGTGCAGAAACAATTTCCTGGCAAACTCCAATAGATGCAAATCCACAGCAAGAGGGATTCATGGGGGCACAAGCAAAGAATCTCTTAGACAATAGCTTTGCAGGAGTAGATGAACAGGAGTAAACATTCAATAAGTTTTTACAAGGGCAAACTGCAACAAACTCACTTTCAAATGAGACACATAGGATTTTCTGAGACCTTCTAGCATTACCACATGTGCAATTGAAGTCCTCCATTATATTTACAGGCTGTCTACAAAGAGATTCTGAAAGACAAAGATATTGGCGAAATAGAGGAAGCAAAGTGGGAATAACATCATCAGACCATTGCTGCCATTGATTGAACTTCTTATCCCTTGAACTAAGTCCTCTACCATGATGCACAGGGCTTGAAACATAGAGTTCATCACTAAACAGGGTCTCTTCATGATTCTAAAGAGTTGATCTAGGGTGTGAAACTGAACTACTCAGTGGTATGTTCTGAGCAAACCTTGCATGAGTAGGGAGCACAAGCACTGGGGGAGGGCCTGGGAGATAGGCACCATGAGAGCAATAGGGGTGACAGGAGTGATGGGCAGACTTAGCATTACCAAAAACAGGAGCAGAACTGGCTGGTGT
Source organism: Xanthoconium separans (assembly GCA_038088675.1). Lineage (NCBI taxonomy): Eukaryota > Fungi > Basidiomycota > Agaricomycetes > Boletales > Boletaceae > Xanthoconium > Xanthoconium separans. The sequence continues at coordinate 2,672 of JBBPJL010001303.1, forward strand.
TATGGAAATCCATGGTTCACCGGCAGTACCACTGGACTGGACCACTTCATTCTTTTTCTTCACCTTTCCTTGATGGACAGGGACCACGTTTACCCTTAGGCTCTGGCAGAAGCCTTACCACACATACCAGTACTCTGGGAGTACTATTATCGTCGTCCTCATCATAGGACATCTCAAGAGCTGCCATACTCTCACTTATGGCCAACCTCTAGATCTCCTAGATGTCTCGGTCACAGACAGTCTAGGAAGACTTGCCCTGAAGATGGATACCCGTTCCTGCCCTATCCCAGAACCCTCCGACTTCCCTTCATTATCCTGCTCCTCGCCTGTTACAGGAGCACGACTTGTCATGACCTGGGTTGATCCTCAACCCCTGTATAGCCATGCGGAACTCCGTCCATATATGGCACTAGATGCATCCCCAATCATCTGTGGATTCTCGTGCTGATCCTCATTGCCCCGAGACAGCAGATCCCCTTTGATCCTATTTCAATTCCTGATGGAATCCCGTTCTTGATCTCCCATCACTTGTACCGCCCAATGGACTCTATAGCCATAGAGGGCATGTTTCATCCTTGATCCTATTGATCCCGTTGATCCTATTCCCCCCTTCATGACAACAGGACTCCTTTGATCCCCCCCGCTCCCTCCCATTGTGGGAAGCCTGTTTGATCCTTATGGATCACCCTTTACCCTGATGGTCCGTGCACCATTCAGGATATGTATATATAGAGGTACCTTTGTTCATTGGTATCTCTAAGCTAGTTCTACACCTGAATATCTGCTTGTATCACTACTGCACTTTGGTGCTCCTTTACTCACAATTGTATTCTTGTCTACTGGTGTACTGGTAGAGGGATCCCTCCAGAGTCTCGTCAACTCTCGACATCGCCTCTATTTCACGACCTTTGTCTTCTGGCTCTCCAAGGCATTAGCTTGCGCTTGTACCCTCAAGACTTCTCATCGGTCTCGTACGTCCGTACTTGACCTCCTCTATGCAAGAGATGGTACTCCACTGGGCTGGTTGGCTCGCAGTACATTAGGTTATATCACTGCTCACTTTGTCTCTTCTCACACGAACGGTTGCAACTAACTTCACTAGGGCATCGGCTCGCAGTAAGTGTAACAGCTGGGGTATCTGGAAGTGATGAGGGGTGTGCCTGATGCTGTGCCAGAATATGAGACTTGTTGATTCAAGGACGATTGTTATGGAAATCCACGGTTCACCGGCAGTACCACCGGACTGGACCATTTTATTCTTTCTTCGCCTTTCCTTGAACGGACAGAGACCACGTTACCCTTAGGCTCTGGCAGAAGCCTCACCACGTGTACCAGTACTCTGGGAGTACTACCGTCATTGTCCTCATCTTAGGACATCCTCAGAGTCGCCATACTCTCGTCTATGGCCAATCAGCGTTCCTCTAGACATCGTGGTCACTGATCGTCTAGCAAGACCTACCCTGAAGACGGACACCTGTTCCTTGACCATTCCGGAACCCTCCGCCTTCCCTTCGTTATCCCATTCCTCACCAGCTGCAGGAACATGACTCGTCATGACCCGGGCTCACCCATAGCCCATGTACAGCCATACGGAACTCCTTTCCGTATATGGCACTAGATGCGCTCCCGATCATCTGTGGATTCTCGCGCTGATCCTCATCGCCCCGAGACAGCGGATCCCCTTTGATCCTATTTCCTTCTCTCCGATGAAACCCCGTTCTTGACCTTCCATCATGTGTACAGCCCTATGGACCCTATAGCCATACTGGGCACATTTTATCTTTTGATCCTGTTTGATCCCGTTGATCCCCTTCCGCTCTTCACGACAATGGGACTCCTTTTTGATCCTTTCCGTTCCTTCCCGATGGGAAGCCCATTTGATCCTTTGGATCACCCTTTGCCCTGATGGTCCGTGCACCATTCAGGATAGTATATATAGAGTTACCTTAGTTCCCTGGTAGCTCTAAGCTAGTTCTATGCCAAGATACCTGCCTGTATCCCCACTGCACTTCGGTGCCTCTTTACTCGCAATTGTATTCTTGCCTACTGGTGTACTGGTAGAGGGAACCCTCGGAGTTTCGTCCACTCTCGACTTCGCCTCTATTTCACAACCTTCGTCTTTGTTGCTCTGTGAAGCATTAACTTGTGCTTGCACCTTCAAGACCCTTGATCGGTCTCGCATATCCATGCTTGACCTCCTGAACGTTCGGATGGTACTACGCTGGGCTGGCTGGCTCGCAGTACAAGGTTGTATTACTGCTCATTTCGTCTCTCTCATATCACATGCGGTTGCGACTAACTTCGCTAGGGCATTGGCTCGCAGTAAGTGTAACAACTGGGTCTTGATAGTTGTGAATTATGATGTCAGAGGGTTTGCTGGCAGTGACAATATCTTGGATAATGATGTTGTTAGGCACCTCTGCCTCTATTTGAACCAACCAGACAAGGACTCCAGCAGCAAAGAGCTGCTCAGCCATCAGAGGCGACATTGTGAACGCGCCAATCCATCGAGGGTTGGCAGGGGGGATCTCATTCAGTGTGACATCACACATGCGCAGGCAGGATTGAATTAACTGGGAGAAATCCATGATGGCATATAATTCAAGGAATGCATGCTGGTAGTCACCAATGTGAACCACCATGTCCTGCCACGTAAAATGAGAGAGTTGGAGAACATGCCACATTTTGTGCAACATGGCATGAACTCTGTCTACTCTGAGGCATTCTTTGGATGTGAGGGTCACCTGGCAAAATGAGTGTGAGCGACCATTGATGACATCGAGTAAACCCTTGAGCCCATCGAATGTAGTACAGTTGAGACTTCCCATGTCTGAATCTTTCTGAGGGACGAAGTCTGAGAAGCGTGGGGAGTACCAAGCCCATGACATGCTGGAAGGAGCAGTGTACATGGCCTTTGCAGGAATAGTGACCGACCAACAGTATTGATGGGAGAAAAGCTGGGGCCTGTTACGCTTACTGTGAGCCGATGCCCTAGCGAAGTTAGTCGCAACCGTTCGTGGAGAATGAGATGAAGTGAGCAGTAATACAACCTTGTACTGCGAGCCAGCCGGCCCCGCGTAGTACCGTCCTTGAAGGTGAAGAGGTCAAGCACGGACGTGCAAGACCGACGAGAAGTCTTGAGGGTACAAGCGCAACCTAATGCCTTGAAGAGCCGGAAGACGAGGGTCGTGAAATAGAGGCAAAGTCGAGAGTGGACGAGACTCCAAGGGATCCCTCTACCAGTACACCAGTAGACAAGAATACGATTGCGAGTAAAGGGGGCACCGAAGTGCAGTGGGATACAGGCAGGTATCTTGGCGTAGAACTAGCTTAGAGCTACCAGGGAACTAAGGTAACTCTATATATACTATCCTGAATGGTGCACGGACCATCAGGGCAAAGGGGTGATCCAAAAGATCAAACAGGCTTCCCATCGGGAAGGAATGGAAAGGATCAAAAAGGAGTCCCGTTGTCGTGAAGAGCGGAAGAGGATCAACGGGATCAAACAGGATCAAAAGAAGAAACATGCCCAATATGGCTATAGGGTCCATAGGGCTGTACACATGATGGAAGGTCAAGAACGGGGTTCCATCGGAAGGGGAAATAGGATCAAATGGGTTCCACTGTCTCGGGGCGATGAGGATCAGCGCGAGAATCCACAAGTGATCGGGAATGCATCTAATGCCATATATGGACGGAGTTCCGTACGGCTGTACAGTGGCTGTCGGAGCAGCCCGGGTCGTGACGAGTCATGTTCCTGCAACTGGCGAGGAACGGGATAACGAAGGGAAGGCGGAGGGTTCCGGGATTGTCAGGGAACGGGTGTCCGTCTTCAGGGTAGGTCTTGCTAGACGATCTGTGACCGAGATGTCTAGATGAACACTGATTGGCCATAGACGAGAGTATGGCGACTCTAAGGGTGTCCTATGATGAGGACGACGATGGTGGTACTCCCAGAGTACTGATACGCGCGGGGAGGCTTCTGCCAGAGCCTAGGATAAATGTGGTCCCTGTCCGTCGAGGAAAGGCGAAGAAAAAGAAATAAAGTGGTCCGGTCCGGTGGTACTGCCGGTGAACCGTGGATTTCCGTAACAGGGCCACTGATAGGGATCTATGAAACCAAAGCATCCATCTGTGTGCCTTTGCAAGTTGTCCATTTCGAGGAAGGGTTTAGGGACCCATGTGGCATTCAGGGAGGTGATAACCCAAGAATCACTATGGGCAAGGATGGCAGTGTCCAGGCCAGTGAGATCACCTTGGCATTATCAGATTGCAATGTTAGCAGCAAGATAGAAAATTAACTTATGAAGTTCGCCTCAAGTGGGCTGGGTAACAGTGAAGGTACATGAAGACATTGAGGGAAGAACTTAAGGAGTATAAGAGTGAGATTCAACTGGGACACGGACAATGAATGTACAGACCTGGGAATTCAAGAGCACAAAACAGCTTCATGGCCATGGGCAGAGTGACGGCTTGAAGAGTTCAAGGAGTGGGGACACCGTGAGAAGTGGTGTGTGCAATTGGGACGCCTTGAGACTAGTTAGGGGAAGATATTGGAAACTTGATGTTGAGCCAGCTGCAGTGGCAGACAGCCGTGCACGAGGGGGGGGGGACTTTGAATGCGAAATTCAAAGAGAACTTGCTGGCAACATGAAATCTCCAGAAAGTGGTGGATGGGTATGAAACCTATTCTTGACAGAAGCTTGAGACTGGCGGAACCTGTGTGGAATCTTGAGGTTGATGTTGAGAGTGTCAAGCTCTTTGAAGGAGGAGTTCAAAGGAGATGGTAGGAGTTAGAGGCAGGCTTTGACTCCTTGAATATAATGGTGTGTGTAAACTTGGGTGGACAATTGTGGTGCCATCAAAGGTGGACCCCTGTGGTTCCACCATGTACATCATTCGAAGCTTTGACGTGTCACCTGCCAACTTACACAATTCTCAGGGCCAAACTCCCCAACATGCCCACCAAAACCACTTGAATGAACGACCCAATGGTGAGTCCCTCGCCATCAAAGCTCCCAACCTTGCTGGCCAAGTGGCCTCACCATCTGCACTGGCAACTTCCACTCTGGTGAGCTATCATGGTCATGTCATTTGCACCACAAACGACCCAATGGTGAGTCCCTCACCATCAAAGCACCCAACCCTGCTGACCAAGTGGCCTCACCGTCTGCACTGGTAACTTCCTTGATGGGGCTTCGTGCCTCGTTCAATTGTTGGTAGGGACTTTGTGTTCCTACCACACTGTCAAGGGACTTTGTTGTTTCTTGTCTCAGCCATCTTGCTGTTACTCTGGCCAGCCATCATGGTCATGTCATTCGCACCACCGTCCAGCATCCAACAGTCTCGCTGTCTGCAAGTTTCTCACAGCTTCATGCCACATTCCATCGCTGGTAGGAACTTCGTGATCCTATTGCGCTCTCAAGGGACTTTGTTGTCTCTAGTCTCTGATCGCACTTCCATCTTGCCACCATCCAGCATCCCATCATCTCACACTGCAAATTCATGCCACCAGCATCCAATAGCCTCGCTCTTGGGGCTTCGTGCACATTCTGCCCTGCAAGTTTCACAGTGGTGCTCTGTGCCTTCATCAGTCACTCATAGGTAGCTCATCTCTTTCTCTGATCACACTCCCATCTCACCATCTTTGCTCCGATAGCCACCACGATGATACCATGTGCGCCACCATCCAGTATCAAATGGTCTCACCCCACAGTCCCTTGTTGGGGCACCATGCTCTGTGTGGGCTGTTGTCTTCTTTGGTTCACTCATCTTTCATCAGGCAAGCATACTGCATCAGAAATAATCTCATGTACGCTTATTGCCAATGAAAACCTTCATGCTAGCCTTACAGCAGTGCTCCAGCATTCTCCCTTGCCGCTGACCCTATGATTGAGTTGACACATCTGATCGCGTGTCCAATCACTCATTCCACATGCACATTAATGAAATTGGTATGTTGATCCTTCACTTTCCAGCCACTCAATTTATTAATTCATACTTCCAATCAGTTGCTCTTTGCCAAACTACCTATGTGTCATCCTTAAATTCTTATTGGGCCACACAGGTTATGGCACACCTTGATCATTAGTGGGACGAAATATATTGTTCCAGCGCAATACTACCCTAACATGAGCACTCTAGCTGCCTTCCCAAAGAAGGCTCTCTCATGGCAGCACCATCTTCTCCAGAAATTCCAAGACCTCTTCCATGTTTGACTTGTGTATGAAAAGCAACTTGGTTGCTTTCAACACATTGATGACATCTGCTGAATAGGTGAGTAAGGAAAGCCATAAGGTGTGTATTCTGATTGGCACATGCAGGATGCCTTCATTCGAAAGACGCTCCTTGTCAAATTGGTTGATTGGCACAGAGCCTTGTGGAAATTCCAGCGTAACCATGTCGATGCAGTGGTGAAGGTCCTCAAGATGAAATGCAACTGGTGATCCTTCTTTGTGCTCAACTACCCAGTGAGTGAAAGAGAACTTGTCATGATGTTATGGCATTTACCAATGATGCAGGCAGGTTGCATCTTCATGTCTGAGCGGGAGTTGACCATACCAGGTGAAAGGCTGTCAAACAGACAACTGGAGGCGGTAGCTGGGAAGTGATCATTATATATATATTTCTTGCTAAGTGTTTCTGTCAAGCTCATGATCAGTTGCAGCCGATCCTGCATGGTTCAGGAGCATCTATGGTAACCAGGCACACCCAAGCAATGTTATCACTTGCTCATCATGTTTACCAGGTGTCAAGTCTGTCCCTTTGTTTTGGAGGCACATTTTTTGATTTTTGATTTTTGATTTTTTTTGGCATAGGTGTTACACTTACTGTGAGCCAATGCCCTAGCGAAGTTAGTCGCAACCGTTCAAGAGAGAGAGAGAGAGATGAAGTGAGCAGTGATACAACCTTGTACTGCGAGCCAGCCGGCCCTGTGTAGTACCGTCCTATATGGGGAAGAGGTCAAGCATGGGTGTGCGAGACCGACGAGAAGTCTTGAGGGTACAAGCGCAAGCTAATGCCTTGAAGAGCCGGAAGACGAGGTCATGAAATGAAGGTGATGTCAAGAGTGGACGAGACTCAAGAGAGATCCCTTCACCAGTACACCAGTGAGCGAGAATAGGATTGCAAGTATATGGGCACTGAAGTGCAGTAGAGATACAGGCAGGTATCCAGGTGTAGAACTAGCTTAGAGATACCAACGAACAAAGGTACCTCTATATATATGGTAGACTGATGGTGCATGGACCATCAGGGTAAAGGGTGATCCAAAGGATCAAACGGGCTTCCCCTAACGGGAAGGAACAAAGAGGATCAAAAAGGAGTCCCATTGTCATGAAGAGTGGAAGCGGATCAACAGGATCAAATAGGATCAACAGATGAAATGTGCCCTATATGGTTATAGAGTCCATTGGGCAGTACATGTGATGGGAGGTCAAGAATGGGATCCCATCAGAAACTAGGAATAGGATCAAAGGGGATCCGCTGTCTCGGGGTGATGAGGATCAGCATGAGAATCCACAGATGATCAGAGACACATCT
>JBBPJL010001304.1:0-10207 GCA_038088675.1 Xanthoconium separans
GGGATGCGGTCGACATTGATGGGGTTGGTCGAGGACATGGCAGGTGAGGGTGATATCAAAGCCACCTTTTTACCTTTATTTCCTCGTTGGCCCTTGACATCCGATAAAGGCAATCCTCCAATGATGACGAATCTCCTCTCACCAGCTTTGGGGGATTGAGCAGGAGAGGGAGAGGGACGGTGGGCAAAGGAGATTGAGGCCATGAGTTGATCCACAAATCCCCCATCAGCAAAGGGGTTCTCTCCATTAGCTCTGGAGCAAATTCCCGGATGAGGTCCCCTAGGGTCAATGCTTCCTTCGTCGGGCTTACTAGGGGCTGGCACAGGAATGGGGGTATCGTTCTCTTTATTGGATGGGGATAGAGGAGAGAAATCTCTGGTGGTGGCAGTGGAGGAGAGGTCTTCCTTGACAGATCAGTCGTCATCCCAGGTACAGAGGGGGTTGTCCCAGGGTGTGATTGACTGGTTGAGGTAGAACTGTTGGTATTGGTGGGGGAGGGATCTGAAGATGGTGCGGATAATGGGGGCAACAACGATGAAAGAGAGTTTGTTGAGGGCCATAATAACTCCAAAGCGTTGGAGAGTGTTGAATACATAGTGTTGGACTTTGGAGATGGTGGTGTCCATGATGATGTGTCCGGAATTGGGTTCGAGTACATCTCCCATAGCGATCTCATGGACTCGTTTAACGGTGTGGAGGGATTGGGTGACAGCGATGAGGGTATCAAGGGCTCCACCATGCACAAAGGCATTGTCTCTCTTAAGATATCTGTGGACGACAGGATTGGAGAGGAGGGTGCTAAGGGCCATCTGGCAATGTTTGGGAGGGAAGCAGTGGAGACAAAGAGGGGTGTTGAGTGGGAGGTCATTGACGGTAGCATACATGTTTCTGAGGTGGAAGGATGGGGATGAGGGAAAGCCTGCCACCAGATGGTGTGCCTTATAGCTGTTCCCAGTATTAGTCCCGATTGGCTACCTCTTATCTCCCTGTTGATCCCAGTATTCCTGAATTATCTCAACGGAATGCCACAGGTTCCGTGTTGATTCCCAAGTGTTTTCCACAGCAGAATATCCCTTCCATTTGACCAGATACAATTGTCAGACAGGTGACCCTTGGTGTGCCAAGATGTTCTCAACTTCCCACTCTTCTTCTCCTTCTATTATATCTGGTGGTTCTGGGAAGAAGTTCTCTCCATGTTCCTCCGTTTCTTGGTACAGGGAAAGGAGGGAGGCGTGGAACACGTCATGGATCTTCCAAGTTGGAGGGAGTTTGAGATGGTACAAGATTGGTGAGAGTACTTGGACAATCTCGAAGGGTCCTTCCCTTCAAGGAGCGAGTTTTCAGGTGGGGTATCTTAGTTTGAGATTTCGGGAGTCCAGCCAGACTTTTTGTCCCATTTTCCAGGGGGAGGACTTGGATGTGATTTGTTCTGCCATGTATTGTTTAGCTTTGTCATGAGCTGTGACTGCTTCTTCTCGGGCTTTTTCCAGAGAGGTCATTCATTGTTCTAGAGCTGTAAGGAAGGTTTTTCCAAGAGGGGGGTAAGAATGGGGTTTGTTTGGTGATGGAATGACAGGTGGTATTGTGGTGGTATTCAGCAGTAGTAAGAAGATCTGCCCATTTTTGCGGAATTCCGTCATAGAAGATTCTCAAATAGGTTTCCAATTTCTAGTTGACTCTTTCTGTTTCCCCATCTGTCTGGGGATGGTAAGCGGTAGAGAGGGCAATGTCGTAGTGGAGGAGTCTGGCAAGTTCGATGGCAAAGGCAGAGGCAAATTGGGGACCTCGGTCAGAGATAACCTTGTCATGTAGTCCGAAATGTTTGAAAATGGAAGTGAAAAAGAGCTTGGCCACTCCGGCAGCATCAATGGTTTTAGTGCAAGGTTCAAAAATCACCCCCTTACTAAGTCCATGGTCTACCACAACCATTACTGAATTGAAGCCATTACTGGTAGGGAGTCCAGTGATGAGATCAACGGATATTTGTTGGAATGGTCGGGTAGCAGTGGAAGCAATAGAGGAGAGGGCAGGGACAGTTGGGTGGGTTTGAACTTTATTGGCCTGACAGGTGGCACAACCAGAGATGTATCGACAGACAAACGTTGACATGCCTGGCCACCAGTAGTCTTTTTCCAGGGCAGTGATGGTGCGAAAGTAGCCGTTGTGACCACTACATAGGGAGGAGTGACATTCCTCAATGAGGCGGTGACGGAGAAGGATGTCTGGTACATAAGCATGCCCCTTGTAATAGAGAACGCCGTCGGTATAAGCCCAGTCCATTGGGTTATTGAACCGATTTGGCAGGACCTTATCGTGGTCTGTGCTGAGAAGTTTTAACCGTTCTAGGACAAGGGGGTCCGACGGGGTGGATGCAAGGAGTTTAGAGTGCAATTCGGTGTCAATTGTTCGGATGAATAGCTGCTCCAGAAGGAGTACCTTTTCTGTGTTGTCGGAATTGGTGGTGACTCCCTCAGGTCGAGACAGCATGTCTGCTGGTCCCATCTGGGATCCTGGGCAGTGTTGGAAGGCAAGATTATATTCTTGGAGGAATAACTGCCACCTGGCATGTCGGCAGGAGAGGTTTTGTGGTTGGTGAAAGTAGGTGAGATTTTTGTGGTCAGTTAGGATGGTGACCACCCGCTCTGTGCTGGTGAGGTAATGCCTCCATTCTTTCAATGCGTGGATTATGGCGAGGAGTTCCCTATTATAGATGTCATAATTCCTTTCTGCTTCAGAGAGGGTTTTGGACAGATAGGAGCATGGATGGAGATCGCTGTTACTATCTTTTTGCATTAGCACTGCCCCTGTTGCTACAAGAGAAGCATCTGTCATCAGGGTGAATGGTTTGGAGGTGTCAGGCATGGTAAGAACTGGGCGTTGGAGGAAGGTGTCTCTCAGGCATTTGAATGCCTTTTGGTGGACGATTGTCCACTCCCACTTGGTAGTTTTCCGAGTGAGGTTGTTTAGCAGTCGGGTGATGTTGGAGAATCCTGGAATGAACTTTCGATAAAAGTTGCAAAATCCCAAGAAAGATCGAACTGCTGTTACAGATTGGGGGGGTTTCCAGTCCCTTATGGCGTCTACTTTGGTTTTGTCCATCTGGACTTGGCCATTTCCCACCACCATTCCTAGGTATTCCACCTCCTTGGCGGCGAAGGTGCATTTTTCAAGTTTGAGGAAGAGTTTCTGTTCTTCCATATGGGCTAATACTCTCCTAGTTCGTTCTTCGTGGAGTTTCAGATCGTTTTTGGAATGGGTGAGAAGATCATCCATATATATGACTAGCCATCCTTCAGCGATCATGTCAGCGAAGGTGTCATTCATGTAGGCTTGAAACGTGGCAGGGGAGTTACACATCCCGAAGAACATTACTGTGGGTTGGTAGAGTCCATAAGGGGTAATGAAGGCAGCCTTCCATTTGTCCACAGGATTGATTTGTATGTTGTTATATCCCCATCGGACGTCCATTTTGGTGAATAACTCCGATTCATTAAGTTTATCAATAAGATCACCTATTAGAGGTAGTGGGTAGGCGTTTTTCACCGTCTGGGAGTTCAGATACCGGTAGTCCTGATAGAGGCAGAGTTTTCCGTCTTTCTTCTGGACAAAGAAGAATGGGGAAGCTTGAGGAGATTTGGACGGCTTGATCTTTCCTGAAGCTAGGTGTTCCTCTATGTATGAACTTCTTACAAGCTTCTTGCCCAGCGGGGTTTAGCTGGTAGGCCTTCCCTCTTTTTTGGCACAAATTCCTTGGAGAGTTCAATTTTATGGTCGAAGGTTCTTTTTGGAGGTAATTTGTTAGACGGTTCCTCAAAGACCTTCTTGTATTTTTCATACTCTTTTGGAAGTTCAGTCTTTTTAGTTCCGGCTTCCTGGGCTAACTGGGTTGAAAGAGTGGTTCGACGTATCCACTCCTTCTTTGGGAGGTATTCTCCAAGTCCTTTTCTTCTATAGATTCATCACTCAATGTGATCATCCATATTGAGCCCCATGGTTCATAGTAAGTATCTCTGGTGTATGGGCTGTCGTCGAGAGGGAAGGTGCGGGTCGCTGTTTATTTCTACAGTCCCTGAGGACCAATCAATGAGGGGATTGACTTCGGTGAGCCAGGTCATTCCCAGGATCATGTTCTGCTTTCCACATCAGACGATGAAGAAGTCCTGATTTCGAGGGACTCCTTGGATGTAGATGGTAACTCGGATGCAGTAGCAGATAGTTCCGGATCTGTTAATGGTTCCGTCCACATTGTAGGCTTCTCGAGGTTCAGTGAGTCAGAAGAAAGGGAATCTATTCCTTCAGGCATAGGCTTCATCATGAAGCAGGACGTTGCCCTGCAATTGATCAAGGTAGTGGTTTGTCCAACGTGAACTCCCCCCATTGCAGATACTTGTAGAGGTATTAAAATTGACTTTTCCTCTACAGTAGTTACAATGGGGTTCATTCTAGGCGGTCAAGTAGTTGGTCCTCGGCGCCGTTCTAAAAATCCTTGAGTTGCTACTTTACCCTTTCTTCCGAGAGCTTTGTACCCCTTTTGGGTATGGTCCAGGGCTGGTTGATTCCTTCCATAGGAGTGTCTTTGGTCTGGTAAGTCGGCGGGTCCTCTAGATAGATTTTCCAGAGAGATTCAGCCATCTCCTTTACTCCATGCCCTTTCGCGACTAGTTGTTCTATCATTCTAATCGCCTCATTCTTCTCTTCTTTCTCCATGGGTTTATCCTCAACGACCCGGTTTTGTACAGGTGGGCGTGGTAAGGGTTTGTCAGAGCGAGGTCCGGACTTCCAGTTCCTGGATCCTTTTTGGTTGTCCCTGTGGTTTCTGGTGGAGCATCCCAGCTTCTTACATATGAAGCATTTACCTTGGAGAGTCGAATGTAGTCAACATCCATAGCGTTGGGGTCACAGGTGTGGGTGGAGGAGGCTCCATATCCTCCAAATCTGGGTCTCCTACCTCGGATATCCCTGATGTGCTCATTTTGGCAGGCGAATTTCCCAGCCACTTTGATCCATGCATCCACAGTAAGAGACTCTTCATTGGAGCCCAATACTTTTTCTATAAGATCGTTGTGAACTCCTTGGCTAAAGGTTTCGCAAAGAGTGGATTGATCAATGATTCCGGATTGTGCTGCCAAGAGTTTGAACTCGGAGGCAAACTTGTTGTACACTTCCTCAGTGTTGAGCCCTTGGCGGATGGCATAGAGTTTCCTCCATGTTGAGGATGCTTCATCATGGATAGACATCATGCTCCGGAAATCGGCTTTGAATTTTTCCCAGGTTTGGTCTCCTTCTGGGATTAATTTCTTAGCCATGTGCTCATAGTAACCTTCGGAGAAGGTTCTTCCTTTGCCCTTACTCATCCTGTTCAGGGCAGTAACAATCTTTGCTTCGTCATTGTACTTCGGGTTGATGGTAAAGTACACATCCATGGCATGGAGCCACCAATTGGCATCTATGCCATTTCCGGAGAACTCATTGGGTAGTCCGGCTTTTAATTCGGGCATCTCGTCTTCAGAGTCTGAGTCGGGGTCGGGTGGAAGGGGGATTCTTTCTGGTCGTACAGGGGAAGCGGGAGCAGACTGAAACAACCAAACAACCATCTAGAGTTGTATCAGGTCACTAATCACTAGGCCTAGGACTTTAGAGACGTCGACAATGGCAAGGGACAATCCTTGCGTGTCGAGGAAAGAGAGATAAAGAGGAAACACAAGCGATGAGCTTGATGTCCATAGTTGTGAGGGAAAACACAAGAGGACAAGACTGAGGTCCTCCTGCCCTACTTTGGGGCTTTATATACTACTGGTACATGCACATGGACCAACTACTATGTATGGTAATGTGCGACAATTACTATAGGAGGACGTACAGCCTTGGCATGAGTGACTATCGCTATAGGCTGGGAATCATCGTGAGTCATGTGGACACACAGCCCTTTGATATGAGCGGCTTCTGCTACTGGCTGTGAGTCACTGTGAGTCATAAGGAGTCTCATGAGTCAGAACAAAGATAAGAGTGAATAACGCCATTGGCCCTTTGGCTTGGTGAGTCACTCAGTGTGAAATAGGAATCAGTATGAGTCAAAAGATAAGAAGAAATGAAATACATGCACCATCCTTGAGGTGAGTATGCATAGCCCATGAGGCGTGGAAATGAAGAGCAGAATGTGAAAGCCTCATGGGAAGGAAACATGTGACAAGCAAGGTGGGAACGTGTATCCCATGTGTTGGACGTGACTTGAAGGAGCGTGGCATGTAATGACAGTGGGTGCCGTGGATAGGAGCAAGCCAGAAATGGCGAAAAAGAGCGATCACAACACAGACCAGTGGATGGGGGAGAATCAGTGTTCCTCTTTCTTAGGGGCAGGTTCCAGAGTTGGTTCAGGCTCAACAGGTGGGACAGGGAGTCACGGAATGAAGGGTAGCAGCAGAAGTGCATAAGGTTGTCTACCTTCCGCTATGTTCTGTTCCCTTACTCTTTCCTGAGCTCGTTTGTAAGTAGCTTTCTCTTCGAGAGAGCTAAGCCTTCTGGGGAGGGGAAGGTACTCTGGATGGTCACTTGGTAATCTCCAAAGGTCTGGTAGACCGGACACTGGTGGTGGAGGTGGAGTGGGGTCCACACTGTGGACAGGTTCTGGGGAAGACAAGGGGGCGCAAAACCACGATATGATGGGCGGGGCCTTCTGTTAGGGAACAGGGCCTGATCAGCAATCTAGTTCTTTTGTTACACTTACCGTGGCAACTGGAGTAAACTCAGTTGTGGAGGATAAAACAAAGAAGAAGCAACGTTCTGTTTGATAGTCGGTGACTTAAGCAGAGCGAAGTCATCGATGTCGCACTCAACCCAAAGGAAGGGTCCTCTTGTGATGACACGAAGTCCTAGTTCTTCGCTGATAGAAGGAGAAGAGACTCGAGCGAGAAGAGAATGACTTCGAGCAAGAGGAACTCCAGTTAACGCAGTAGTTATTGCGTAGAACTAGATTATTGTTTACAAGTACAGAGCTCGAGTATTTATACGATGCGAAGTCCAGCACGGACCATTGGGTCCCATAGGAAAGGTAAAGTGTTCTGCTAGTCGGAACAAAAAGGGCGAAAAGGAACAGGAAGGAAATGGAGTTCCACTGTCCGGAAGAGTGGAATATCAGCGAGCGGAATGAAAAGGAAGTCATACTCAGAGTAAACTGCTGAGAGACAATACAGCATCGTATGGGAAGAACCGGAAGACATCAGATGGGAATGGTCCCATTGTGAGGAGAAGAATGAGTCCGAAGTAAAGAATGAAGAATAAATGTGCCAAGAGTAAAACTGTAACAGATGCTGATGAAAGGTATGGATGTCACATACCTCTTCACCAATCTCTTGCAGTGACAAGAGCTTCTTGTACTGGATCAGGCCACCATCACCACATCTCATATTGAAAGCCTAATTCAAAGTTATAACAATGTACCTTTCTCATGTAAACGGACTGCTCACCCGATTGGAGAGTCATTCAATGCGCTTCAATGCGTCCAACATCCCCAATAATCGTCCATTGAGGTGGGTGCACAGTGCGGTCACCTCACTGTTGATGTGCACTTTCATAGTGTAGTAAGGCATTGAAATCAACAATTGTGGAATCCATCAGGACATTGGGTGTGGGTTTGGGATCTGTCTCATTGACCCCACCAGCAGGACCGTCCAAGTCAGTATGCAGGCCATCAGGCAGAGGAACAGTGTCAACCATGGTTGTGTTGTAGGGGTCAACCTTTTAGAACAATATTTCAAGCGGAGCTTATGATTATCTCTCCGACGCGTAAACGATCACGTGATCGGATCGCCCAGAATTTCTCGGATGACGTGATCTTGTCAGAGTCATGCTTGAATTTGTTGTTTTACATGATACAGTTTGCACAGAAGTGTACCCAATGGGGTCCGCGAATGGGAAAGCAAGTGCACATGTGCACTAACGAGGTCGACCGCCGTTGGCGGTACAGAGGGAGGCGAAAACGGGGCATTAAGAGGGAGCGGGATCGGTTAGTTTAAACTTCTGGCTGTACAACCGTTGAGCTCGTTCCTGTTGTCGACGGGTCGCGCGGTCTATCCTAGGAAACCGTTTCACACCTGCAAGGGTCTGCCTTGTAGTGATGGCAGTGCGATACGGATGCGCCAGTTCCTCACGGGTCGTGAACGCGACGGCGTCGCCGTCAAGCGCCTGACGCGCGTCTATGGACTTACAGAGTCAGTCTTTCACTCTCTCATGCCCGCGCACACGGAGACTGATACGCACGCACACGCACAGATCGATCTTCATCAAGACGAGTAACGATCGGGTATGGCCGATCCCCCGAGTTCGAACTGCAGCCCTCCCAACGCGCACGCGCACCCACCTCACGCCTGCGAACCCGCTTCGGATTGTATGTGAGCGCGAGGGTGTATACGAATAAGCGAGGACGTTGTTGGTAGGATGGTTCGTGCTTAGCGACGTTTACAGGCATCCTTGTTCCATGCAGCGCTCTTAACGTTGGACCCGAGGTCGATGGCTCGCAGTCGGAGCTCCATACCAAAAACGCCGAGCATTCACCGATTGCTGTAGCATTGGATGTCCTACGATTGCCTCTTTGCCTGTTTAGGCGCCAACGTGTCATTTGGACGTTGAATAATAGGCAAGTCTTGTTCGTTGGCCCGGGATCATTGTCCTTCCTTTGAACCTTCTGCTCCGTTTGCTTGTTATCCGTTCCTTTGCGCAACCCACTCGCTAACTTGGACCTTCGTTACAGATGTTGTTCGATCGCGGCAGTGCCAGTGGATCGCGCGTAGCAGACCGAGTCTGTTTCTATGCACCATAATGGTCAACGTGCCCAATCGCCCGTGGGCATCCTTCGCCCTCGGTGGCCCGAACGTTCACTCTAAGCGACACTGGCACCAACGGAATGATGCCACCTATGCACCCTCCCGTTCTCTCTCGCGTCTTAAAGCCTCGATGGCGAACGAACGAACCACAACAATTACGCCTACTCCTGCATCCCGAGAATCCAATTCCAAGTCATGTCCAACACACCCGCTCCCGTTCTCGACGCTCGCCATGCCCGCGCCTTCTACCACGCGTCGGACCTCCCACCACAAGTCCTCCGCGCTCTCTTAGACAACGAAGCCGCCGCCAACGTCATCCTCCCGTTTGTGCTCAAGGCGGCGAGCCTCCCGCGCAAACCCGACCATCCAAATGTATGGGTTGTGCAGTACGACGCCAAGGGAGAGGTCGAGGTCGTGCTGTCGTGCACCAAGGGGCCGGTCAAGGACTACCCCGTCTTCATCGTCCCCTCTGTGTCGTTTGCGCAGCACGTCCGAGTAGTCGGTGGTGCGCGAACCGACGATGAGCAGGACGAGCACGAGGACGAAGGTGACCCCGCTCTCGCCAACGAAATCACCCCGCTCGTCCACTGCCTGCTCGCCGCCGTTGCTCCCCCCCGCATCTTCTCTGTGTTCGGCCCCGCCGCCCTCGCCAGGGCATTTGCAGTCGCCTTTGTCGCCAAGGCCCACGCGCTGGGTGCACACGCCATCCAGAGGATGCCAGATCCCTACTACCACGCCACGCTCACATTTTGCACCGCCGAGACATTGCGCGCGTCGCTCGACAAGCCGTTCCCGCTCCGCGAGGGCGAAGGCGAGGACATTGTGATCGAGCTTCGTCGGGCGCGCGGTGCGGATCTGGAGCAAGTACAGGCGCTTTTCCAGGCGTTTTCAAAGGCGTCGGTGCGTACCCTCTTGGTCTGATACTCTCGTGCGTATTTTCTGACGCCTTTGCGTGCACACCCCCAGCCACCGTATGAACTGAACGAGGCGGGCGCCCTGTTGGAAGCCCAAAGCGTGCTCGATGGCGCCGACGACGTGCCCCTCTGGGTGCACATGGTTCAGACGTCCCGCGACAAGGCGCCCGAGATGGCATGTCTGGTCGCTACCACGCGGCGTTCGGCCAACGTGACGGCGGTGACCAAGGTATTTACGAACCCAGCTTGGCGTAAACGTGGGTGCGCCTCGCGCCTGTTGCATCGCGTGTGTCAAGAGTGCGTCTCTATCTCTATCTCTATCTCTTACCCGGATTGTTTGCATGGGAACGGGATGTTGGATGGGGTTTCTGATGTGTGTTGTTGACAGGATATTGAAGACCAAGAAATGCGTCGTGCTGTACGTCGGGACGGAGTTGGCCTCTGCGCGCGGTATATACCACGAGATCGGGTTTC
>JBBPJL010001305.1:0-10196 GCA_038088675.1 Xanthoconium separans
ATGACCCCAGACGGTGATGAAGAGTATGCTCTTCAGCTTTGGCTTCAGGAAGAACCAGTGGGAAGACCAGAGGATGGCACCATCTCTGCGTTTTAACCGGACATGGGGAAACTCTGAGCGGAGGGGAGAATCCCCGTTGCTACTGCCGCTGCTATGGTTGCGGAAGAGGATGGGCGGCCGTCTGTCAACGGCGGCACTGCGAGAGCTCCTCCGTTTGGGGGAGGTGTCGACGTCATAACCGTCGAATTCAAAAGTGGCCTCGTCGTCGACGTCGTCTGACGAATATTCATCACCGATGGAAGCGACATCATCTTCATCATCCGAGTAGTCGTTGGCGTGGGGGTCAGAATCGATGTCCGGTGAGTAGGAAAAGACCTGACAGTCTGACAGGCCAATGACCTCGTCTAATATGCGGTAGAGCGTCGGGTGTGTACCCGACTGTATTTGGGGTGGGGCATATGGACTGGAGAGAGTCTGCATCAAGGGAAACGACGACGACGAGGTCGGGACAGAGGAGGGGAAGAAGTTGGGGGACGTCGGGGGGTAGGCCGAGTAAGTGCGTGGAGCTCTGGCGCCGCCGCGGTTGGGCGATAAGAGGGTTGTGCTGAGTGAATTGAGCACGGTAGCGCCACTCTTCTCTTTATGAAAGTGGGCGGGGCGCACGTCAGAGAATTCGTGGTCGGGGAAGGCGATGTTGAGGGTCGCGATGAGGAGGTAAAGGGTCTTGCGTGAGGCGTGCTTGTCCATGGGGCCGAACGGTGTTTCTTCGGGCTCGCGATCGAGCCATGAGGGGAGAGGGGGAGAGTGGGAGAGCTCGTCGTTGTATGCGTGTTCGAGGGACTTGAAGAGTTTCTTGTCGCGTTTGATGTTCTTGCAGCTGTATGCCTCGATGCGCGTGTGCACGGAGCATTCTGGACCCTCGTGCGTGAGGGCCTGAGCGAGGCGAGTTAGCTCGGGAAACTCTATGTACTTCATTCGGCGTCGTCGCCGTTGTCGTCGTCGTCGATGGGGTCAACGACGTCGTTCGTTCGTTCGGTTGTTGTATTAGTCGGATTGGAACCCCCGTTTCGGGGTTTGCCTGTCAATTGTTGATCGTGGCAGTTCCACGTCTCACTCAACATATGTCCGTTGAACGTTCGTCGCAGAGATCGCCGCGTTGGCATCACCAGCGGACTAATGGGAACCTCGCTCTAAGCCCGTCCTCGCACGTGTGATCGTTCTTTCTCGTTGGTTTGATAGTCAAACGAGGACACCCGCGAACCCGTCGGACGATTTGTATCAACGAAACAGATTCAGCCCAGCTTGAGATGTATTTCTCTCATCCAGTACATCTTCTGTAGCGCACTCATTCATGGACTGGTTACCACATATCCTCGGAGGTTGCATCTCCGTAGACGAGGAGCACGCCGCACAATACTCTCGCAGAGGATATAGATTGGATATATGTGTTGTACATGCCTCCCGTAGACAGACTGAGCGAGGCGCCATCGATATAGGACTGGTGTCCTCTCACATCTGACGTGATCGAATCTCAATTCCCTAGCCTTGTGCTTTCGCCTTGAGTTGCGCAGCATACGCCGATTCCATATCATAAACCGCAGTTCCAGGGTAAATCTATCCATACCACATAGCATCAGTCAAATGCCAACACGCACAAACCCACGCGCACGTACCGTATACCCGTCATCAGACGTCGGCCCGCTCGTCAAATTCGAGCCTGCCTGCCAAATGAGAACGCCCGCAAGCCCGCTGTCGACGACGGTCTTGTACCACGTTTCATACGTCGCGATTTGGTCCTGAGACGCGAGGACGCCAAACTCTTCCATCAGCACTGGCTTGTTGTACGTCGCTTGTGCACACCGGTGGTTCTCGATCCAAGTCTGGCCCCAGCTCATCGCGCTTGTTTCAAAGTCTCTCAGCGTGCCATCACTGTCAGAAGAGCATGTTTACCTAGGCGTTTCTTCGTCCCAGGTGTACTGTACATTCGAAATGAGCTCGCGGAATGTCAGTACGTGGACACGAAGGCGAGCGTACCGGGTAGAGCTACGCATATTTATCAGCAAGCCCCTCGACAATGACAACAAAAACACGCACATGAAAAGTACCAAAGTCGATCGTGTCAATGGCCAAGTTTGCGTCAAAGTCGACGCCTTGCGAACCACTACATCGTGGTCTCAGTCACCTAGAGCTCTACATCTCGAGCAAAGACCCACTTGTAGGAAGGATCAGTGCTGTTTGCCCAGTTGAACCACCCTTCATCACCGAGTCCGACGAGATGGTTGCAATCGAGAGACTTGATGTAGGCGGACATGGTCTTGACCCAGTTGGTGATGGTTGTGGTCGTGCATGTCCCGGATGTGGCACTGTTCGACAGGTCATTCTGTTTGGTCATTGTAAGAAGGAATGGTTTCTCACTTAGTGGAGCCCGTACAGCGGGGTTGGCTATACGAACGTGTCAAATAAGTAAGGATCCAAGCACGATGCTCCTACCGAGTTCCCAACCAAAGATGGTTGGTTCGTCAATGTATCTCTCTATCCAAACCTTGACATAGTTTTGATACGCAGCCTAAATGTATATGGACAAACGCAGACGAGAAAAAAAAAAAGAACGACATACGACGATTTTGGGGTGAGTGTAGAAATAGTCGTGAGGTTGGCCCAGACCAAGAATCTGGTCGACGTAAACATCCATTCCTCCATAGTCCTTCCAGTTGTTGGTCAACGTGACGATGAGCCGGATATTGTTCGCCTTCGCGGAGGCAATCACGTTGTCTTTGAGAATGCAGTGAGCAGCCGAAGCAATGGAAGAGAATGCGGGGGTAGTCTGACCAAAGTTCGCAAGACCAGTTGGGCCATAGTTGACGGTAGGGTTACTTTCGTTCCACAGCTGGTAATAGTCCCCGTTCGCAGTGGTGACTTCGTTGAAGCCCCTTACGTGGTTGTGATGTCAAATAGTGGCATACGTCTTCACGAGAGGATACTCACCAGGTGCGGACGGTCGTGCCTCCCGTGGCCGCAATGTTTTGGAAAGTGACGTGCATTTCGTCCGGAGTTAGACCCGTGAGACCGACCCAGTAGGAGTTTGAGCTATTACAGCGGTCGTCTGAGATACGCAAGGTAAAGAAGCAATTCGACCAACCCGAAAACCGTGTAAGGCGCGCCGTTGAGCGTGAAACCTTGACAGTCGGTCTTTACGAAAGCAGAGGACCACCTGGAGTCAGGATTGGCAAGCTTTCAAGAAATAGGTGATTAATGTTTCCACATGAAGGAAGAGTGGGACTCTACCGACACCGCAGTCACGAGTAGGGTAACAAAACTAGCGGGTAACTTCATACCGGGATCGCAGAGAGTGAAAAGAAAAGAGTACACCCAAGATTTTTATGGCGCCCCGGATATTGAATCTTCCAAACTCCTCATAGAAGAACGAATTTTCGCCGCACTTGAACAATTCAAAGTGAAATAACGACACAAAGGGCGGTCCGGTCGGGGTATCATATCCGCCAGGATCTGGTGTGCCGTCAGAGTGGCCATGGTCACATTGCGGTTTTTGTGACGCGCTTGCGGTACGGTGGGTGTACCACTGCTTAGACGCCAACTTTAGCGTGCACCCAAATAAAGAACCGGATTCCGCACCTGGTACAGATCGACTCGGCGAACTTGAGTTGTTTTTGCAACCAAGCAAGTAAGTTTCACGTCATCCGAGCTTCCAGGGAATCGGAGAAGACTTGCTGATAGTGGCAGCTTCTGGCCGCGTGTTTCACACAGATTACTACGATATCAATGGTGATTTGCTGGTGGATAAAAACTTCAACTCACGTAGGTCAGGTGAGGAACGGCCGTGGTAGTCATCTAGGAACAACCCGGTATTGTGAGAATACAGACTACAGATTCTTTTCCATGGCAATCAGCTGTTCCATCTTCTCAAAGTGGGGGCCGCTCAGTTGCTGCGCAGTTGGGGATTGGAGGGGACGCCTGACAGAGGATGTGCCGTATCCCCAATGCTTGGCGACCAAAGACTTGAGTGCACCGATTCCACCAATCTTCTTGACTGCATAGTCGCCTTGTCCTAATAAACTCTGCAACTCCATGGCTGCTTTGATGTCCCCCTGTAGATAGAGCTGGTACAACTTCGAGTGAAGCTTGGGAACGATGTTTGGAAGAGCAGCGATAGCGCCTGCACTTCCGGACAAGAGACCCTGGAGAAGGACCTCTGAAACGCCTGCGAGGGTGGCGAACTGCGAGGAAGGTTTGGCAGAGGTGATACGGTGGAGTTTCCCGATGTTACCGCAGGAAAGCTTTGTGCCAACGATGTTTGGATGGTCGGACAACTCGATGATGATGTCTGAATCGAGATCGAGCCCAGCTGTGACGGTGGGGAAGTTGTAGATGAGATATGGGATGGGAGAGTGATCGGCGACCTGGAAGGGGATTGAGCGACGGAATGGGACGGGATCGAGCGTATACATACGTCGCGATGGAACGCGATGATAGCGTCCTTAGTCATCTGGGGAGGCCAGATGGAGGGGGTCAATACAAGGACGTAGGCAGCTCCGGCCATCTTGGCGTCCGAACAGAGTTTCTTGGACTCTTTGGCAGACGGAGCGCCGCAGCCAGCGATGATGACGACGCTCTGGAAGCCGTTCTCGTCGAGTGTTTGACGAGTGAGGGAGATGGCTTGCTTGCGCTCGTCATGGGAGAGATGCTGGGCCTCTCCGTTGCTGCCTTGTACTACGATGCCAGTGACGCCGCCCTGTGAATGATATTTATTATAAGGGACATATGTATGGAGGGTGGTTGGTGTCGCACCTGTGCGAGACGGAGGACGTGGGCTTTGATGGCCTGTACGTCGAGGTCGTCGTTGGCGTCGAAGAAGAGAACGGCGGGGACGTAGATACCTGGCGGGGGCGGGGAGGACATGGTGATGGTGGTAAGTAGTAGCGGAGTTGTCAAGTGAACCTTGTAGCCAAATGTCCATCATCCGAGTGCGGCTCCGTCGTGTCCCTCCGCTGAGCCCTGTCCGCCGTCTACACGTACGCGCTCTCTCCTACAGCTCTATTCCCCGCTTCGTAGCGCGCGCTTTCCGCGTCCCCATCGCCGGCGTCACCATCGGCGCAGGCGGGTTTGGCTACGCCAACTACAAGTTCGAAGGCAAGTCACTTCAATCCTCCCGAGTCCGTCCAAGACAGACCCCCCATCCCAGAGCTGCGCAAAAAGACGACAGGATGGATATCCACCGTCCAAGACGCGGCGACCGACATCTTCGACTCGGCCTCGGACGGTATCAAGTCCGTCTCTGCCCGGGTGTCCGCCGTGCAGCTACCCGACATCGAGACACCCCAGTTCCTCAAGGATCTCTTCGTCTCGGACGACCCTACGCGTGACGACCACAGCTCGTCTTCTCAAGACTCGGAAAACCCGCGCAACAGATCTCCAGAGGAAAATGCTGCCATTGCCGCCCTCGTCGCAGCAACATTGTCTGCCCCCTCCGATCCTACAAAGCCGAACGACAATGGCCCCGACAACATGCAAAATGGTCTCATGCACCTCACCAAGAAACTCATTGAGATAAGAACAATGCTCCTCAGCATCGACCAAAGTGACAGTCTCAAACTGCCCAGCATCGTCGTTATCGGAAGCCAGAGCTCAGGGAAAAGCTCCGTTCTCGAGGCTATCGTCGGCCATGAGTTTCTCCCAAAGTCTGTCTTCCCGTCCTTGTGACCACCGCCACGCAACTAACCGGCCGTAGGGGTAACAACATGGTGACAAGACGTCCCATCGAACTCACTCTCGTACATACTCCCCCAGAGGGAAACGGCCACGTACCCGAAGAATATGGCGAGTTCCCAGCGCTCGGCCTCGGCAAAATCTCGAACTTTACCCAGATACAACAAACCCTCACCGACTTGAATCTCGCTGTATCCTCTTCCGAGGCAGTCTCAAACGATCCCATCGACCTCCGCATATACAGCCCTTACGTCCCAGACCTCACCCTCATCGACTTGCCCGGCTACATTCAACTTGCTTCCATGGATCAGCCGGACTCTCTCAGAGACAAGATCGCCGGTCTATGCGAAAAGTACATCCGCGAACCTAACATCATCCTTGCTGTCTGTGCTGCAGACGTCGACCTGGCGAACTCTCCTGCTCTCCGCGCCAGTCGCAAAGTGGACCCCTTGGGTTTACGTACCATCGGCGTCGTCACGAAGATGGATCTTGTCTCTCCCGAGCAAGGCGTCTCCATCCTCGAAGGCAACCGCTATCCTCTGCATCTCGGTTACGTCGGTGTCGTCTCCAAATCCGCAGCCAAAACGTCGTCTTCTCTTTCCAGTGCCCTCTTGAAACGGAACGAACAAGACTATTTCAGCAACCACAGTGAATACTTTGGCGTGTCGTCATCGTTGATGGTGGGCACTGACACCCTCAGACGTCGTCTCATGGAAGTGCTCGAATCAAGCATGGCTTCGTCCCTCCACGGCATCACCAATGCAGTCCAACTCGAGCTTGAAGAGGCCACCTATCAATTCAAGGTACAATACAACGATAGGCGCATAACGGCAGAGTCCTACGTCGCCGAGACGGTGGACGCTCTGAAAGCACGCTTCAAAGATCTCTCTGCGCAATTCCGCAAGCCCGAAGTACGCACCAAGCTCAAAGCCATGCTCGACGACAAAGTCATGGACGTCCTCGAGCAGTTGTATTGGCTCGACAAGCGTGCGGCCGAACTTGGCATACTCGGCGGCGACCCCAGATTGAAAGCCGGCGACGTCGATGCGTATTGGCGGCACAAGCTCGAGGCTGCTTCGTCGCTCCTTACGAAATCGGGCGTCGGGCGGGATTCGACACTTCTCGTCGCGGACGGACTGAGAGCGTTGATCGACTCGATTGCTGTCGGGGAGCCGTTCAACCATCATCCCCGTGCAGCGGAGCGGCTCGTGCAGTTTTCACACATGATTTTGAGGGACCGAATAGGGTTGACGTCGGACCAGGTGGAGAACTGTATCAAGCCGTTCAAGTATGAGGTCGACGTGGACGAGCGGGAGTGGGAGCAGGGGCGTGGGCGCGCGGTGGACTTGTTCGAGAAGGAAGTCGCCATGTGTGAAACCAAGCTCAAAGAGATCAGAAAGAAGGTGGGGGGGAGCAGACGACTGAACGGGTTGATGAGCTATGTGAAAGAGCTCGAGGACCGGGCCCAAGAGAGGAAGAACAAACGGATTTCAGGAGAAGATGAGGGACCTGCGGAGGAGCCCGAGTCGTATCGATACCCGCCTGCACAAATCTTGGATGGTGAGGCGCACGCAGGACCATGGTGAATTCATACTGACGCATCGACAGCACGGAACGCAATGATGTACAGCGACAGGCTGTCGATATTGAAACTTCGCGTCGCTGCTCTCAAATCCAAACGCTGCAAGGGTGGCCCAGAAAACGACGTGTTCTGTCCCGAAGTGTTTCTCAATGTCGTGGCAGACAAGCTGGCGTACACGTCGACGATGTTCATCAACATTGAGCTCCTCGACCATTTCTTTTATCAGGTCAGTCCCCCTTCGTCTTAGATGAAAGATACTGTCTCTGAACGGGCTGCTAGTTCCCGAGAGAGATTGACTCTCGGCTGATCTACGACTTGGAGCGCAACGAGATTGTCCAGTTTGCGCGCGAGAACCCGGTGATACGACGCCACCTAGAGCTCCAAGAGCGAAAAGACAAGTTAGAAGAGGTGATGAAGCAGCTTAACAGCTTGTCGACCCTCCGACCAGATTCCAAGCCAACGCCGAGACGACAGCGGGGGTTATTCGGAGGGATGTTTTAGTTTTATGCGTTTTAGTATTTCTGTCTCACATGGACACACGCTCGTTTGCTTTCTTATTCCTCCCATCAATATTACAATGTAATAAGACGCAATTCGCCACTCTAGATGGGAAGGATGTCTCAGAAGTGAATGCCAGTGAGACGCGTGCCCGGGATCAGCTAGAGCTTGGCCTTGGCCTTGGTAGTCTGTCCAAACAAGGTCAACCATGCAACACTGACATGGCCCACCGTCCGACTCACTCCGAGTACGCCAGCAAGCTTGGTGCCCAACATGATGTTTCCTTTGGACTTGAGTTTTCCTGTCATGAACGCCTTTTGACCGTCCATCTTGTGTGACACGCGAGTCAGACGACGAGAGCGGGGCGCGACCAAAGAAGAGAACACGCACTTTGCCAGACGCAATCTGCACAAACGTGTCGTCGCTCATGCTGAGCGTCACGCCAGGCTTGGCAGGGGCCTTGACAGGCCCTGCATAAATCGTCCCCGTGTCCTTGAGGTCGAGCGTCCAGACGGCTTCCTGCTTGTCGTTTTTGACACGGAGCTCAAAGATGGCGGCGGTCCAAGGTGGGGGTCAGAATGAAGCGTGATACGGGGAGCAGATCCACCTACCTTTTTGATTTGGGCTGCGCGTTCCGAGGCGGAGAAGGATTTAAAGGTCTCGTTGAGCTGGGCCAAGATGTCGGATGCCTGCCGCGATGTGGTGAGCGCGCCGAGTCGAGGTCGGTGAGGAGGGGAATACCTTGAAACCGTCTACTTTGATGTCGGACATGGTGACAGAAGGAGGAACGCATATGATTGTCTCGGTGTCGACAAATAATAGTAATACTATTGCACCCGTCGTTTACTTATCCACTGCACCGCTTCATCGACTCGGAATTGGAATTGATATACTACGACCCCCATTCGACATGGTGTATTAGTGGGTTTCAAGCAGAGCAACTAGTGACGGACTATTTCTCGGTAATGATCTTAGCCACCGCTTGAAGTTCACGCTCCGACTGAATTTCTCTTATCCCCTTCAACACCACACCTCGCCCATCAAGCGGGCACTCGTCGACTCTTCAGTATATAATGCCCAAGGCAACGCATAACAGGAGCTCCTCCCGCACGTCTCCCCTCCCCTCCCCAACTCTTTCAAGGGGCTCTCCCACACAGAACGAACTTCGGGTACCTCTTATCTGATGGGACAAAAGCTTTTCGGTGCGGACGACAAGACTCATTGCTTGGCTAAAGGAGAATGAGGTTGAGCGACTCAAGATTTTTTCCAACTCTACCCAGGATGCTAAGGATTTGAATCGCAAGAAGGAAGTCTCTGGCCACAGCAAGAACTATTATTATGCTGCTGCTGCAAAGGCCGTTTTTGCAAATGACGACGATATTGAGGTCCGTCATGCCTCTCAGGTTAGACTGGACCTTTTTGCACAGAAGATTGACTGCCGGATCAAAGAGTAAGTACTTTTGCTCGCTGTGTGTCTATGCTAATGCCATCTATGCAGTCTAAAGAAACTCTACAACGCTGAGAAGAGCAAGTTGGGACAAACAGGTGTGGGGATGACCTACGAGGAGTTACAGCGTGACCCGACAAGGTCGAATATCCTCAGTGGGTGCTTTTATATCTGTATAAGTTTTTTCTAAACTAACGGTCAAGCAGTTTCAATTATCAACAACGTTCCATGGTGGCCAGACCTTCATGGGTTCTGGCACACCAACCCAGGATTCAACACTTCGCCTGCCGTTGCAGATGCCAACCAAGGCTTGGAGAGAGACGCGCTGCATCTCTTTCAACTTGGGAACCCTTTGAGTGATGTTAGCTCTGCAAATGAGACAGACTTGGGCCAAAATTCCTTTCCCAACAGCCCACAGCCATTTAACAACGATCCTCTGCCTTCTGGACCGTCAGTATCACTCAGTGGTGTTGCAAGTCCTACAGCATCTGGCGACGATTTTTTTTCATCATTCCTTAACCTTGATCTCGCCAATAACACGGATCTTTCGTCGCTTCCACCTCTGCCATCGTCCTCGTCATCCGTGGATTTGTCTTTTAGTCGTCTTCAGCCTGGTGCTACCAGTGCCAAGTCCCGCGAGTATTTCTCCTTGGATCCAGCTGTGCTCCACAGTACTCCTGATCTTTTGCCCGATGTGCCATTTCCCTCATTCCCCGCTAGCCGTCACTCTACCGACCTGTCTCCTGTGTTTCCTGCCAACCCATCTCCCACATTCCCTGCTGATCCATCCCCCACACTCACCGTCAACCCATCCCCCATGTTCCCCACCAACCCATCTCCTTTGCTCCCTGTCAACCCTTTCACCAACCATCCACCATTCAGACACCATACAAATCATTTGCAAGGTCGAACACGATCTCCCGTCCCATTTTCCTTCCGTGGTGG
>JBBPJL010001306.1:0-10194 GCA_038088675.1 Xanthoconium separans
AATGAGAATGCAAAGGCAACACTCTGTATGGGCAGAGTGGCCACAACAAACTAGAAAAATCCGGAAAAATGGTAAGTAAGTAAATTGACCATGGGGAACACCATGGGCATGGTTAGAATCCGAAATGGACTAGAAATGAGGTGCGAAATCACCAAAACTAACAGAACCTTCTACCTCTCCCTCTGCATCTTTTTCCCCATCTCCACCCTGTCCCTGCAACTCCACATCATCTCCAGCGCTATCTCCAGTGTCACCTCCGACAATGATCAAGGGGGCCTCATGATCCTCTGCTGCAAGCTCCAAGCAATCCACCTTCACACGCAACTCCTCATCCAACAGCTCTGAGCCTTGCTTGCCAAAGAGCTTCTGTGCCATCAGATTGACGAGGTTGTTGAGGCAAGCATTTGTCCAATTGACATTGTGGGAGTTCTTCCACACTCCATTCCACATGTCTGTGACAACAGCAATGAGCTGATCAATAGTGGTGACAATGTTGTTCACCTGCTTCCCCCTTTCGGCTCGGTCTTCATCATCCTGATCATCAGAGCCCCACTTCCTCTTCTTCGATGGCCCAGCCTCTAATTCCACCACCAACTTCCTCTTCCCCATTGTCTCTGACCACTCTGATGGCTGCTCCAAATTGGGCCGCTCGCACTTGACCTTGGCATGGCGACATGCCATACACGACATTGATTTGCCAGGTGTGGACTTGCACAGCAGTCCCTTCTCCTCACACTTGACACAGTGAGGGGGGGGTACGACTCTTGCCCTTGTCACCCCCTGCTCCTCTGCGATCGCTGCCACCTGCTCCAGTCAACTCTGGTCAACTCTGGTTAACTCTGAGTTGGTGATGACTCACCATGCACCTCGCCACATTCTCCTCATGATGACACATCTCCACCTCAGTTGCCCACCTGATCTTCTCATTCCTCTCCTCCTCCAACCTGCAATGCTCCACTGCCACCATGCGCTGACATGCCTCCTCTGCCTCACACCGCTTCTGCTCCTCCTCCTGCCTTTTGTGCTCAGCTTCTGCCTTGGACTCCTTCTTGCACCGCCTGCACTCCATGTGCTTTGCGTTGCTCATCTTCTCCTCCTCATCTGTCTTGTCCTCAACATCAACGTCAGGCCAAGTCTTGATGTCAGTGAGGTTGATAGCATTGGTAGACATGGTAGTGGTTCGTGGTCAAAAGCAATTCCAGGCAATGCCGACCTATATACACAAATTTCAAGCGGAGTCCAAATCATTGCTTTTGCTGATGTCATCAGTGGACCCCACTCGGTCTAGACTCAGTTGGTGTTTCCACATTATTTGTCGGACTTAAGCAACTCCGTTCTGGTTTTCAGGGGACTTCTCACTTTGGGCCTCGAGGGCTCGGCCCTAAGAGGGGGATACTGTCATATCAACTCCAAACAACTCCAGTCAGACTTACTTTAGCAGATTTTGAGAAGTCATTTTCATTCCACAGACTTCATGCTGGAGTTGTAACTCCAGCCGGACTTCTCATCCCTGTTAGTACTAGTTCATTTCATTTCATCCCATTCATACCTTGCAGTACCTTACAACCCATCAGCTTATGTCATGCCACTCATTCATTCATTGCCTATATCCTATGTGCCTTCACAGCTCCGGTCCGGACTTACTCCAGACTTCAGTATATTCACTCTTCACTTTGTATCCTAGTACCCTCAGTTTGAATATCGATTTAGTTTCCCTCTCCTCATGTCTCGGTCCTCCTCACTTCTCTTTTACCCTCATCTCCTACTCCTCCTAAATACCAGGACACAGGATTGGCAAGGGTGCGACATACATGTCTTGCACCGAAGCCCTGCTCCAACCTCCGTTCCACACCTCTACTGACAACTCCATTGGCCCTCCGCCCCCTCTCTCTATTTAGTCTGGGACCTCTGTCCGGACTTAGCTCTCGGGATCCAGACTTAATAGTATATTCAAACTGTACCTTGTCAACATCCCTTCCCATCATCTGCAAGAACACTACCTTCATGGTCAACAACAACCTCTCTACCCATCACCAAACAACCATTCTACATCAGACATAATCATCTGGAAATACACTGCTTTACAAAGTCCATTTATCTCTCCAGGGAATTAATGAACTTGACACATTGGTATTGAGGACATTGCAGACATGAACAATGGAATCTTTTACAACAGTAATGTACATGTTTGGCTGTATTCTAATTCCAGATGGAATATATGTGATCCCAAGGAGCCTTTAGAGGTGACACTCCTGGATACACCCCTCTTTCTCATCCCCTGCCAGACCCAAGGACTTTGCTTTGTGTTATGTTTACTGCAAGCATGTGCCTGGGCTAGCAAAGTTAGTCACAACTGTAGTGATTAGAGAGACAAAGTAAGCCAAGCATTAACCTTGTACACTGCAAGCACTATCTGCCTTGCAAAGCATTGTCCTATCCCTGAAGAGGTCAAGCAAGGAATGAGCAAGACTTAGTGCAAGCCAAGGAGCTTGAGATCATGAAGCAATAGCAAAGTTGAGAGTGGATGAGACTTAGGGAGATCCTATTGCCAGTACACCAGCAGACAAGAGTGGATTGTGAGCACTGGCAACATGAGTTGCACATAGAACTAGCTTAGTGATACAACAGTACAAGTGTAGCCCTATATTTACTGGAACATGATGGTGCACAGACCATCCAGGAAAAGGAGATCCAGAGTCCACAGTGAGTAATATTAAGAAAGAACAACAAGTTAGACTAATCTGGAGTCCACAGTGAGTAACCAAAGACTACAAAGTGGAACTCCAGGAAGTATGTGCACTTCAAGTAAATAAAAGTAAACAGTCAGCCACAACTGAATGTGAATGCAAAGGCTGTAACACTCTGTATAGGCAGAGTGGCCACAACAAACTAGAAACATCCAGAAAAATGGTAAGTAAGCAAAGTGACCATGGGGAACACCATGGGCATGATTAAGAATATGAAATTGAGTAGAAATGAGATGCAAAATCCCCACAACTAACAATGTCTGAGATGTCTAGAGGGTGAGGGTTGGCCATGAGTGTGAACATGGTGATGTTATGAATCTACAGTTTACTAGGACCACTACCAGGAATCCATTTTATTTTCTTCAACCTTTCCTTGATGGACAGGGACATTGTTGTCTTGAAGGCTCTGGAAGCTGCCTTCACCCCTTGTGCAGTGCTCTGGGAGTACTTGTAGCATCATGGTCCATGACTATGGATGCCTCCAGGAGTTGCCATGCTCTTGCTTATGACCAACCTCTGTTCTCTAGACATCTTGGTCATAGATGGTCTGGCATGACTCTCCCTGAAGACAGACAGCAGTCCTCATAGTCAACCATAGGACATGTTGCATTCCCCTCATTATCTTGCTCCTTGCTGAGCACAGTACAACTCATCACAACCCAGGTTATCCTGATAGCCACTGTACAGTGGTGCAGAACCCTTTGTCCCTACATATGGCACAAGACACATTTCTGATCACTTATTGATCCCTTCACGGATCCTCATTGTCCTGAGACTGCAGATCTCTATTTGATCCTTCTTCTTGTTTCTGAAGAGATCCAGTTCTTGATCTCTCATCACCTGCACACCCAATGGACTCCCCCATCAGCAAGGGGGTTGTTACACTTACTGTGAACTGATGATGCTCTAGTGAAGTTAGTTGCAACTGTTCAGGAGAGGAGAAGTGAAGTGAGCAGTGATACAACCTAGTGTACTGTGAGCCAGCTGGCCTAGCTGAGTACCATCATGGGGTGATGAGGTCAAGCACAGATGTGCAAGACTGAAACAGAGTCTTGAGGGTACAAGCACAAGCTAATGCCTTGTGGAGCCAGAAGACAAAGAGGGTATGAAATGATAGCAATGTTGAGAGTGGACAAGACTCAAGAGGGATCCTATCACCAGTACACCAGTAACTGAGAATAGGATTGTGAGTATAAAAGGGGCACCAAAGTGCAGTAGGAATACAGGCAGGTATTCTGGCATAGAACTAGCTTAGAGTTACAACCAAACAAGTGTAACTCTATATATATGTATCCTGAATGGTGCATGGACCATTAGGGTAAAGGGTGATCCTAGAAGGATCAAATAGGCTTCCCACATCAGGAAGGAACAAAGAGGATCAAAAGGAGTCCCATTGTCATGGAGAGTGGAAGAGGATCAACAGGATCAAAGAGGATCAAAAGATGAAACATGCCCTATATGGCTATAAAGTCCATTGGGTGCACATGTGATGGAAGATCAAGGATGGGATCCCATGAGGAACTAAGAAAGGATCAAAAGGAGATCCACTGTCTCAGGACAATGAGGGTCAGTGCAGGATCAACAGATGATCAGAGACGCATCTAGTGCCATATGCAGATAAGGGATTCTGCACAGCTGTACAGTGGCTGAGGATCAGCCTGGGTCATGAAGAGTCATACTCCTGCATCCAGCCAGGAGTGGAATAACAAGGGGAAGGCAGGATGCTCCATGGTTGACTTGGGGAGTGGGTATCCATCTTCAGTGAAGGTCTTGCTAGATCATCTATGACTGAGATGTCTAGGAGAACAGTAGTTGGCCATAATCAAGAGTATGGTGACTCTAGGTGTCCTAAGGTGAGGATGACGATGATGAAAGTACTCCCAGAGTACTCATGTAAATGGTAAGGCTTCTGCCAGAGCCTTGAGGTAAGGTGTCCCAGTCTGTCGAGGAAAGGCGAAGAAAAAGAATAAAGTGGTCTGGTCCGGTGGTACTGCCAGTGAACCATGATTTCCGTAACAGGGGTTCTCTTCAACTTCTGTGATTTTGAAGGGTCCTTCCCTTTAAGGGGTGAGTTTTCATGTTGGATACCTCAGTTTGAGATTTCAGGAGTCTAGCCATACTTTCTGTCCAGTTTTCCAGGGGGAAAACTTTGATGTGATCTGTTCTGCCATGTATTGCCTGGCTTTGTCATGCACAGCAATGGCTTCTTTGCTGGCTTTTTTCAGAGAATTCATCCATTGCTCTAGAGCAGGTGGAAAGGTTTTCCTGAGAGGGGGATCAGAGAAGGGTTCATATCCCATCATCAGGAAGAATGGAGTTTGTTTGGTGACCATTTCCAGCTCTTGGTTGACTCATTCCGTTTCTCCATCAGTTTGAGGGTAATATGCATGCAGTGCAGAGTGCCATGTCATATTGGAGAAGTCTTGCCAGTTCGAGAGCAAAGGTGCAGGCGAACTGTGGTCCTCTGTCTGAGATTGCTTTCTTGTGTAGTCTGAACTGTTTGAAGACAAAGGAGAAAAAGAGCTTGGCAATCCCCATAGCATTGGTGGTTTTAGTACAAGGCTCAAAAATCACCCCCTTATTAAGTCCATGGTCTACCACAACCATAACAGAGTCAAAGCCAGCAGAAGTTGGAAGGCCTGTGATGAGATCCACAGAGATCTGTTGAAAAGGTCAGGTGGCAACAGAAACAATAGGGGACAGCATGGGCACAGTAGGGTGAGTTTGCACCTTATTGGCTTGACAGGTGGCACAACCAGTGATGCATCAGCAGACAAAGGTGGTCATCCCAGGCCACAAGTAGTCTTTTTCCAAGGTAGCAATTGTATGGAAATAACTATTGTGGCCACTGAGGGAAGAGGTGTGACATTCCTCCACCAATCATTGTCACAGGAGGGAGTCAGGTATGTAGGCCTGGCCTCTGTAGTAGAGCACATCATCAGTGTAGGCCCAGTCCACCAGATTATTAAACTGGGTGGGCAGGATGTTATCATGGTCTGTGCTGAGAAGTTTCAGCAGCTCCAAGACAAGAGGATCCAAAGGAGTGGAGGTGAGAAGTTTGGAACAAAGTTCAGTGCCAATGCCATTGTATGGATGAACAGTTGTTCTGGCAGGAGGATTTTTCTTGTGTTATCGCCTGTAGTAGGTAATCCCTCAGGACGAGATAGGGCATCTGCCAGACCCATTTGAGATCCAGGGCAGTACTGAAAGGCAATGTTGTATTCCTGAAGGAAACATTGCCAATGGGCATGTCACCGAGAAAGGTTCTTCTGGTCAGTCAGGACAGTAAGAACATGCTCAGTCCCAGTGGGATAATGTCACCATTCTTCCAGAGCATGGATAATGGCAAGGGGCTCTGTATCATAGATGTTGTAGTTGCGCTCTGCTTCAGAGAGAGTCTTCAATAGGTAGGAACAGGGGTGAAGATCTCCATTATTATCTTTCTGCATGAGCACAGCACCAGTTGCTATGAGGGAGGCATCCATCATGAGGGTGAATGATTTGGAAACATCAGGCATGACAAGGACAGGTCGGTGAAGGAAGGTAAAGTGGCCATTCCCACTTTGTGGTCTTTTGTGTTAGGTCATTGAGTGGGGGAGCAATATCAGAAAATCCCAGGATGAATTTGTGGTAAAAGTTGCAGAATCCTAGGAAGAATTATACCACAGTGACTAATTGAGGGGATTTCCAGTCTCAGATTGCATTGACTTTGGTTTTATCCATCTGTACCTTTCCATTTCCTACCACTGTTCCCAGATACTCCACTTCTTGGGTGGCAAAGATACATCTTTCCAACTTGAGGAATAACTTTTGTTCCTCCATTCGGGTAAGTATTCTCTTGGTCTTTTCTTCATGCAGTTTTGCATCATTCTTTGAATGGATGAACAGATTGTCCATATAGATGACAAACCATCCTTTGGCAATCATGTTAGCAAAAGGGTCATTCATGTATGCCTGAAATGTTGCAGAGGAATTACACATTCTGAAGAACATCGCTGTTGGATGATAGAGGCTGTAAGGAGTAATGAAAGTGGCCTTCCATTTGTCTGCAGGATTGATCCAAATGTTGTTGTACCCCCATTGTACATCCATCTTGGTGAAGAGTTCTGATTTGTTCAGTTTATCAATCAGATCAAGGTCCTATGAGTGGTAGCACATAAGCAATTTTAACAGTCTGAGATTGAGTTATCAATAATCCTGACAGGGTTGAAGTTTCCTATCTTTCTTTTGAACAAAGAAATAGGGGGATACTTGTAGGGATTTGGATGGTTCTATCTGTTGAAAGCAAAAGGCTTATTCAAAGCAGACTAGCCACTAATGGGATCAACTCAGGACAACTGGAGTCCACAGTGAGTAACCAGGATGTTATTAAGAGAGAACAACAAGTTAGACTAACCTGAAGTCCACAGTGAGTAATCAAAGACTACAAAGTGGAACTCCAGGGAGTATGTGCACTTCAAGTCAATAAAAGTAAACAGTCATTCACAGCTGAATGTGAATGCAAAGGCAACACTCTGTATGGGCAGAGTGGCCACAACAAGCTAGAAAAATCAGGAAAAATGGTAGGTAAGTAAATTGACCATGGGGAACACCATGGGCATGGTTAGAGTCCAAAATGGAGTAGACATGAGGTGCGAAATCACTAAAACTAACACTCCCCCCTGATTGCGCAACTCTGCCAATCATACTAACTCCCCCCTGTTCCACCAAGTCCCAGCAGCTCACAGAAGCACTGCACCTTAACCTGAGGCCTGCAGCAATGTACTGGCCAACAGAATAAGCAATATCTGGGCAAGTGGTGCAAGATAGGTACTGCAAACAGCCAATGGCACCTCCATAGGAGACAGATCGCATGAAAGCAGTCACATCTGGAGTCTGAGGGGCCTGGTCTTGGCAAAGCAATAGCCCTGGGTCCATGGGAGTGGTGACTGGCCTACAATCAGTCATGCCAAAGCGATCAAGCATGATAATCAACACAATACTGGCACTGGGAGATAGTCAGAGATCACTTGGAGTGATCCCTGTCAATCTTGATCCACAAGATCTCGCTGGTCACATCCAAATCACAGACTTTAAAGTGTTTGCCCAGATCTGCCAAAGTCTGCTTGATTGTGCCCAAAGATTTGGATGCAAAGGTCATGTCATCAACAAAGACAGGGAGAATGAGGCAAATGTTGTCCTTGACATAGATATACATAGACAGCAGCATCAGCATAGGACTGGGTATAACCCATAGACTCAAGGACAGTGCGCATCTTTTGATTCCAGCAATTTCTGCCCTGTTTGGTGCCATAGACCCCTTTCTTCAGCAAACAGACCAATCTGATCCTTCGGATCCCCTTGAGCAAAGCCTTAAGGTTACTCCATATATAGACCTCACAGTCAATTTCACCATTCAGATAAGCATGAGAGATCATCTGTCCACAGACCAGAGATGCAAGTCATGGATGGCAGCTAGCACAAGGATGATCTGAAGAGTGGGAAGGCACACTGGAGGAGTGAAAACCAGATACTTGAATCCAGGATGCTGGGTGAAGCCCTGAGCAACAAGGCATCCCTTGTAACACTCAAAAGATCCATCAGCATGGTACTTCTGTTAGTTTTGGTGATTTCACACCTCATTTCTACTCCATTTCAGATTCTAACCATGCCCATGGTGTTCCCTGTGGTCACTTTACTTACTTATCATTTTTCTGGATTTTTCTAGTTTGTATGTGGCCACTCTGACCATATGAGTGTTGTCTTTGCATTCACATTCAGCTGTGGCTGAATCTTTACTTTTATGAGCAGAGCTCAGTTTTCGGCAAGCTGAAAATGCCATACAATGCTAATCTGAGTTCTTAGAAGCAATGCTAATACAAGTGTTTGAATGCAATGTCAATCCCAAATTTTATTGTTCATGTGAATGAAGAGAGATACATCCTATATACATATTGATGGCAGATCCCAAAAATGTCTATGTATTAAATGTCCAAATTTCTAAATACCTCAGTCCAGACTACATTGGTAGCTTTTGTACTTTCTTGGCCTTCAGGAAAGAGAATTTTAATGTTTCTGGGATGAGTACAATGTGATAAAGCAATATAAAGTTGTCCATGAGAAAAAACAGAAGAGCTCAAATTCAACCCAACATGCTTGACTGTCTGACCTTGTGACTTGTTGATTGTCATTGCATATGCTAGATGGACAGGAAATTGAAGGTGACGGAAAGGAACTGCAGAATCTTGAAGACCAGAGTCAAGAGCCATGTGAGGAATAAAGACCACATCATTGGCATTGTCTCCACCTCCAATACTCTGCACTCCAGAATGCAGCAAGTAGATCTAAGAAGCCTCAAGCATGAGTGGTGCACCAAATTTAAGTTCCAGCTTGTGAAGGGGAAATCCAGAGGATTAAAAGTGTTGAGAATTTCTGGTTGAATATAGTCATACTCCTGTTCTGTGACAGTGTCTGCACTGAGGTATGTGGTCTTTTCCTGGGGTAAAACAGAGTCTAGAATAGTGGTATTGATCTTGTGAACTTGTTCTGGGACTAAGAATAGTACAATCCAGAAAATATTGATCAGAAAGATGTTGATTTTGTGCAAGAAGTTCAGAGTATAAGCAATTGATGAGGGATCCCATGGTGTCACCACACCGCATGTGTCTAGGAAGTTCAACCTCTCCACCTATTTGCAAGAGTTGTTGTGCCCACTCATCACATTCTGAATCTTGACCTAATCACATGTTTTGGAGAAGATAGTGAATGTTCATCCTTGGCCAAAGATTGGAATGAGTAAGAGTGGCAGGGACAGTCTCCTCTCATCCACCATGTAGGATCACAGGAAGGGTTTGTCTGAAATCTCTGCTAAATAGAACAGTAATTCCTCCAAATGGGTGATCTGGCTGATCCAGTAAGTCACGAAGAGTCTGATCCACTGTGTCCACAATAAAGTGATTCTGAGAGGCAGCTCATCCCAAATGATAAGGGATGTCTGTTTGAGAAGCTCATGAATAGCATCACCTTTATTGATGTTACACATGTGCTTTGTTCATGGCAGGGGATAGGAATCTTGAAATATGAATGGGCAGTATGACCACCAAGAAGTAAGCTGCAAGACTAGTAGAGGCAACACAAAGAACAATCTTGTCTCTTGTACAAACACCAGCAGCAATAACTTTGGCCAGATAGGTCTTTCCACATCCACCACTGTTAGTTTTGGTGATTTCGCACCTCATTTCTACACCATTTCGCATTCTAACCATGCCCATGGTGTTCCCCATGGTGAATTTACTTACTTACCATTTTTCCGGATTTTTCTAGTTTGTTGTGGCCACTCTCCCCATACAGAGTGTTGCCTTTGCGTTCTCATTCAGTTGTGGCTGATGTTTACTTTTATTTACTTGAAGCGCACATACTCCCTGGAGTTCCACTTTGTAGTCTTTGGTTACTCACTGTGGACTCCAGG
>JBBPJL010001307.1:0-10191 GCA_038088675.1 Xanthoconium separans
CACAGTTGGTTTTCCCGTAGTCTTCCGATCATCCTTGCATGCATGATGTATGAATCTAGTGCAGCCGACTCTTATAGCTTTCAAACGTGTGATGGAAAGTCGGACTTTTCCTCGTTCACTGACTCAAACAAAAGAAAGTTTTACATAGTGAATCTCGACTTGCCCACCATCATCGAAACTCTTGTCACACTCACGCTCGTCTTGTTTTCTATCATGGTCCTCGGATTCGGTCAAAAAAAGTGGGATCTAAATGGGAAAGTTGGCGTTTCATCCTTGGACTCGCCCAGATCCTGATCTGACTGGGCCACAGTCAAGGCCTCGGCCTAGCCTTTGCGAGAATTCTCGTCAACTGAGGCGCCAATATCTCCATCGCCGCACGGACGCAGAGCAAGCTCGATGATGCAATCAAAGAACTCGAGGTGCGTCTCGCTTGTATTTCTGGACAGTCGGCGTCTCACGCTGAGTGCCTGTACAGGCGCTCCATATATTCGAGCAACCACTTCAAGCATTTTCGTTCTCATTGGCCTTGGCGTCAGCTTCCGCTGAGATGTTGGCCACCGCGACACCCGCTCACAACCAACTCCCAGACGCCGTGTTTTGTTGCGCAGGCGCCTCAAAACTCATGTTTTCGTCGAGATGGACGAAGCAGAGCTCCAACGCGGCATGAGGGACGGTTATTGGGTACAAGCCTGGACCGCTTGGGCACGTCCACTCCATGTGTCTCTACGTCACTTTGTTTGATACTCACATCTAGGCAGCTGCAAGGGAGTTGGCGAAACGGGGACAAAAGGGTAAAATCGTGCTGGTTTCGTCAACCCTGGGGTTCATATCATTTGTGGACTATTCGTCATACTTGCCTGCCAAGCACGCGTTGCGAGGTATGCTTGTCGTCGTTTGTTGTCGGGTATACACTGAACATGTACCAGCCCTCACGGAATGTCTTCGCTCCAAGGGTATCCTCTACGGTATCGCCACGCACATCTTTTTCCTTCCGACGATGTACACGCCTGGTTTCGGCGAGAAGAACAAAACCAAGCCTACAATCACACGCAAATCGAGTCGACGGACGAAGGTTTGACTGCAGAGCAAGCAGTCGAGGGGCTCTCAAAGGCGTCAAAAACGGCGAGTTCCACATCACGGCAGATCTGGTCACGAGTCTGTTCAAACCCTCGACGAGGGGAAGTGTGCCACGAGGGAACGTAATTTTCGACACCGTACTGGACTTCATTGCATTGGCTGGTCTTTGCTCTCATCCATGCGTTGGTATGGTGATTAATCTGTTGCATTAGGTCGGGGTGCCCATTTGGCGTTGTTCGGTTGATAAGCAGATCATTGGGCCCGAGAAGAACATGCCACATATCTGATGCAGGCTGGCTTCTTTGATAGTGCGGCTTGAGATACGGCGTCCATCATTTCATTACGCCAAAACCACCGTAGCCGGTTTCCGAATGCAATGCATGGGACACTGCTGGTGCGTCTGTCGAGTTGTACTGTTCTTCCCGCCTTGAATTATGCACAGCCTCCTTGGCTTGGGGGGTGATGCAGGTGCCTCGTCCCATACTAATCTCAGTCTTGGCCCGGTGGGACAGGGATATTATGAATTTACCTTCTCTATAGGTCTCTGGTTGATCCAGACCTGCAAGTTGGCCCCCTCATCAAGCTGGACATTAGATTCCGGGGGCGTCACGTTGCTCATACTCCATCGTCGCGGCGCCACTCATCGGCGTTGCTAACCTATCTATTTCCGATCTTAGATGCCCGTCGGTCGGTCGTGTTCGGAAGGGATGCTGCGGGGGATCCCGGCCCCACGGGACACCGTCTAGGAGTGAAAGTGATATCATGTCCGACCTGTGTTGATGACGGCGGGCAATTCGTGACCAACCTTCATGGCAGCATCGCATGCAGGTCAGTGGTGCCGCGTTGCGTGCGGACCCATCCCTGCGCGGATCATCGACACTGATCCAATCATGATAGGGCCGCAGGAATGCCAAGCCATCTGAAGTGGCGACGCACAAAACTACGCGTGATATTAGAGGAGGCAGTACCAGCATACCTCGCGTTTGTCTACCGAGTACACATTCTATCGACTGTCGACGTCGTACACGCGTGACAGCCGGGCTAGTATACTATCTTCGTGCGCGCACCTCGTTTCATTGACATTCATGCATTTCTGTGGACCTGGACTGGCCTATCGAGCTGTGCACAACGACATGAGGGGCCTGACTCCTGAGTGACGTCTCTTGTCCCATCATTTGATCCGAATGATTGAAGCGAGTCACATGTCCTCCCAAGCTGCGTTCTGGATCTCCTCATAGCGGTGTCGTTACCAGAGTAGCACCACCAGTGCTTGGGCGATTTTTTGCATTGAGTGTGACGGCTCTGCGAAGTCATGGGGCTTGAGTTGAGGTGTTCTGAGCGATACTGAAGAACTGTGCGTTAGCGTGGTAGCAAGTTATAGAAAATGTAGAGATGTAAGAGTGTGATGATTCTGAGTAAACCCTTTGCTACTCCTTATTGGTATCGCTGAGTGTCATCTATGTACGATTGCAACATCAGTACACAAATAAGTTGTCCCTGTCACTCTGGGATATTGAGGAACACCATACCGTCAAGCCATTGGAGATAACATGGACCACCTGCTGCATGCATATCTTCGCCAGGGCTGCTTCATTCTCACTGCCTGGCCAGCCTATGGCAAGGATCTGAAATTCTGTATCATGCAGGGACAGCTCCTCAAGGCCTGTCAACAACACGGTAGGAATGTGGTGTCTGCAAGTGTTATAATTGCACAGGATGCGACACGACTTGGAGCAATTCATCAATCAACATCACAAACCCTGGGTCCTGGGCCTGGGACAGAACGTCATTCCTTGGAACATATTTTCTTGCCTCGTCTGATCACTTCACCTCTTAGTTAAGGCACGCAATATACTTTGTATCACACGCTCTTTGGTGGTCAGGGCAGACAGCCTCGCCGGAACTTCGCGGTATGAAATAAAAATATTATTTCTTCGCATTCCAGTCGATTCAGCTGTATGGGGCTCTGGATGGAACAATTATAATACTGCATGAAGAGAGGGCACCCATCCTGTGTCTTCCCAAAGTCCAGTTTCCCTGACCATCGCATTTACTTGCCATCAACGTTATCTCTGTTTTCCTTGCATTTCATGTCCTCCAAACTACAGTCCGCTTTGCAGCTTATCATTCTAAACGATTATGCTTCCTGTATGACCGCTGACGCGTCTGCAATGATTAATCTGATACACAAAATCAGTGTCTATCGTCACAGCCGTTGGATACGATTATGGTGAGTGATGCTGTTGCGACATAACTGTCAACCCAGAATCTCAAACCTGTGACAGTCCTCACATTCTCAGCCGAGGTATGCTATTTCTTTTCTGAAACCCTTTCATATTCAATAAGCTACCTAGGTTGAGTACATCTGGGTAAGCAGGTTTTTACCGTTGTTCATCAATGTCCCTGATAATGCTACAGTGCCGACGCTGGACCTGGGTCTCTACAATGTTTGTCATTGTGCATACCACTTTTACTAGCGTGCAGCATGTATTCTAAACTCTGTTCTGGTAGGTTCGTTACATCGGTCTTTGGACAGCCATGTAGGTTAATTTTAGCATGTTTTCAAACATGAGTAACTCTGGATCCATTCTCAAGGACTGGCGCGCTTGGTATTTTCTAAGGTCCAATCTAGAGGTCACTTCGCTCAATGATTACATATTTAGGCGGCAGCACGTTTTTTCCTGGTCCTGTAGAAGTAAGTTTCTTTGCATCCTCCCTGTTTCAACTTGGCTCGTGACGCCATTCTGGCAGGTGTATGTACCCAAAATTTTTGAGCAAACATCTTTGACTGCAAAACAGCTGTGAGCATATCCATTTCCTTTAAATCACCACGCAGTGTTGAGACTGCATTTTTGAAGGCTTTGTGTTCGACCGCGTGAGGTTTTCGGCGAGCTTAACCTTCCTTTTTGCTACCGATTGTGAGTTCCCTCGTACTTTGAGCATGTCTTCCACTATGTTGATTAGGGTCACAGATGTGATGATTCTGCGGGTTTACACAATGTGGAATCGATCCAAGACGATCCTTTATATCCTTCTGTTCATTTACATGGCACAAATCATCCTCAGCATCGTCATAGATGGACTGTATGAATATTCCGACCATTTGTTTACACCGTTTCCTTTTGCGATTCCCTGCTTGTCATTCCACCACTGGTTAACAAGCTTATCACAGCCCCGTTGTTTGTCCTTGCAGCCGTGCTGGTGATTCTTGCTGTTGTCCAAACTGTGAAGCAATCAGTTGAAATGTACAGAGCAACAAAGACATGGCAGCTAAACCGCTACATGTGGCTACTAATGAGAGACGGAATTCTCTATTTCTTTCTGTACGTCCTCATCCCTCCTGTGAATCGCACTTGTCCCCTCCAACCCAATCACACACACGAGTGCTGACGAATGTTTCCGCCTCACTAGGAATGTTTTTTACCAACTTATTTCCATGCTTCTCTTTGGCGTGAACAGTGTACCGAACAATATTGCCAGCCTCTTCCTGATAACACTCAGTTATGTATCACTCTACCCTATCGTCCCCCGGTTCATCATCGGCGTGCGAGAGCTGTATGATCGTCAAACTTGCTGCCACATTGACACTGGATTCGGCGCGCGTTCGCGGTCGCATGCCTGCCAAGATGCCACTATATCGGCGATGGAATTCGTTGATGTTGACCAAGAAGGGCAGGACTCCCCTGCGATGGAAACCGCGGCCAGCTACGGCGATATCGAAGTGGTTGAGGTCGCTAGAGTGTCGGTTCAGGTTTGAAATAGGACTCGCTGCTCGAACGTGGAGTTGAAATGTGGGGTTTGAAAGTAGATGGCTTGAATGGCGTTATGCCGGTCCGAAGATCTCTCGCGTGGTAGAATGTGTGTATATTGCTGTATCTTTGGATAACATGCACTACTTATACAAGTGTTTTTTCGTTCACGAGCGAAGTGTGGTCAGTAATTGCGAGCGGTGGTGACACTGGCCAGGCAGGTAACAGGCAGCGTGCGAGGTTGAGATCGAAAAGCACCATTAGTGTTGATTGCGGATGAACCAAGAAGGTAGTAAGAAGATAGGTGTCGGTGAACAATGGAGAACGAGTGGCTAGACCTGAAGGCCTGAAGACGCGCATGTGCCAATGCATAAATCGACCTCGAAAGTGGCTTCGCAACGGAGACAAGAGACAACAATTGCTGTCAAAGGGATATGCAAACCTAGCATCGTCTGCAGCGAACATTGGCGGAAGTTCTGCATCACCAGCGGAAGGGTTGTTGCATCTCCGGACTTGCTCGTGCGGCTACGCACGCGATAGCTGTGCATTGCATATCATGGTTCCTTGAGCAACGTCGAAGAACCTATTCAACAGAATCCAATGCAAATTTTCAAACTTGCCGTGGATGTTGACCAAGAGGGACCTGGCACCTGCGGAAGAAACTGCAGTCGCTCGAGTACTAGGCTCTACCGTCCGCTGGTTGAACGGTACAGTACTTGGCGTGACTGAACGCACCGTCCCCATCTGCGTGTCTGGGAGCATGAATTCGAAAGCTGTCCAGTATGGAGTGTGTTGGGCGATCTAGCGGCGATTTGTACGTCTGCCACGCACAGGTTGAAGTGATGAATGCTTTGAGCTTACAATTGAGTCCACCATGTGCAGAAACACTGGTCTGAGCGCAGCGGAGTTGGAAAGTGTACAGGTACACCTCTCAAAAGTCAACAAGATATGCCTTGCTTCGCTGCGGCACAAACCGAGTGCTTCCGAGACCACGCACACATAATCGTTTTCTGCTTGGTATCTACGTACATCCATAACGTTTAAAGTAATGTCAAGTGATCGTGCTTATACTTGCGCAAGAGATCTGCTCATTCACCAGTTAGCCTGACGTTCATTTGACAAACAGCACAAACCTTGCAAGTGTGAAACATTGACGAAGATTTCTTATATCCAATAAAGCTTGATCTTCTCGGTTGAGGGCTGCTGCCACAGCATGTTTGTTGTTGAGCTTGACGTGACGCCTTGCCTGACACATCCCCCAGAGGTCTTCCATGTACTCCTTATCTGTCGCTTTGCAGATCAATGTCCCGTATGTTTGTGCAGGATTAATAAGCCATGCGATCTTCACTATTCGCACGCGAGAGTCTTCAGGGCGCTGATGGAAGACACGCGCAATGGAAGTGAGCAGACAGGCTAAAGAGAATGACGAAGAAGGCTGGTGTGTCTGCATGAGAAAATGTATTGCGTGCGTTCCCAAGTGCAAGAAAGGCGAACTCGGGAGCAACTCCACTCCCATAATGACAGCAGGTACGAGGAAGGCGAATGTCATGGCGTGGTAAGCACTGGGCGATGTGATGAATCTCACGGAATTCGGCTTTGATGGTCATCCTTCGTGACACTCTCAGAAAGACGAGTGTGACCCCTCACCGTCAATAAGCTTGGAATGTGCGACAACCGGGAATACCAGTTGTCCTCCTGCTCCTCGCTTATAGGAGAGTTGAGCAGAGTAATAATTCTGTTCGCTTCCTCGTGTGGCACGCATGTACCCTCACGCTGAATGTCTGTGCAAGTAAGTATTGTGAGAGAGGCCCACTGAAACAGTGCTGAACTCACCATCAGACTCATGTACAAGGACGAGTCTCTTTTCTCTGCATATTCTGGTGCCGGTTGGGCTTTCCCATCCGAGACTTATTTATCCACTCCACCAGCTTTTGTCCACTTCCAAGGCTTTGAAGTACTTTGTCGCGATTTCTTCCCTCCTCTCTCTGCCTTCACTCCTGGTGATCCCTATCGTTCTGAAGACT
Source organism: Xanthoconium separans (assembly GCA_038088675.1). Lineage (NCBI taxonomy): Eukaryota > Fungi > Basidiomycota > Agaricomycetes > Boletales > Boletaceae > Xanthoconium > Xanthoconium separans. Next base: position 6,851 of record JBBPJL010001307.1, read on the forward strand.
CCCATGAACTCCTCTACGACTCTCTTTTCCCCAATGTATACATCCCTCTTCTCCCATTACGACTGGAGTTTGACAACTCTGATCCTACCCCTTCCCAGAAGCACTGGAACAGTCGTTTCAACGCCTTTCAGTGGCAGAAATGGAAGAGAGATTGTTCTACACACTCAATTCAATGGGCACATAGAATGATTAAGTGTTCCTCCTCAGATGAGGAGAGACTGTACTATACCAACACTTTGTATGGGAGATTTGATGGTAAGCCATCTCGTAGACAGGCTGCCATCACTGGGGAAAACAAGAGGAGACGCCTGCGCTAGTAAATCATGGAGCAATCTATTTATCTTGTGGGAACTATCTTTGGATGCTATGATCGAGGAATTGATGCAATCTACCCGATGAAGGTATTCTCTCTCCTCGATCTGGACACTGAAATATCCAACAGATATGACTACTGTTCCCGCTGCTGCTGAACTCAAAGTTGACTCTGCCCTCCTTTCGAGACTTCCACAACTCAAAGGACAGGACAACTATTCTGTTTGGCAGGCCCGCCTCCGTCACACCTTCTTTATGAATGGAGGCAACATCTTTCTCGATGGAACAGTTCCTACTAGCCAGACAGCAGCTGACACAGACTTGTGGAAAGCTGCAGACACTCGACTTCTTGGTTTACTTGTGGCCACAGTTTCAGATGAGCTTGCTACGCTTGCTCCTCATACTTGGGCCACTTTTCAGGTCACTTCTGGACCTGCTACTGCCCCTGTCACCACCACTCATTATCGCTCTATGACTCGTCGTTTCTGGGAGACTTTAGAACAACGCTTTGCAGCTCGAGGCATCGCTGGGCAGTTCTATTTTCTCAACAAAGTCTTTCATGCAAGGATTCGCCCTCATCATGCGGTCGATGACATCACAAAGATTCTGGAGCACTACACCAACTGCTTTAATGCAGGACTCGCTCTTCCTGAAAGTCTTCATGCCATGTTCCTTCTTGCACAACTCCCAGACGACTTCGATTCTCTCCGTTCCACCCTAATCCATACTACTACTGCAGCCAACTTCACGGTTCAGAATATCCAACAAGCCATCCTTCGAGAGATTGACATTTGCAACTCTCACATTCGCCCCCTTTCCTCTCGAATTTCCAATGTTTGAACTGAACCATCCTCTTCTGTGAACAAGACTAACGTGATTCGCAATGGCCCTGCATCCAACAATTGATGGAAGAACCAAAGACAGGGTAACCCCCAGTTCTCAGGCCAACCTTCTAGCTCTCAACCTTCGAGACAGAAGAGACCCTCGAATCAAGCGAAGAGAGATTGGTATAACAAACGTACTGCTAACAAGGGAAAGGGTAAAGCGCCTGCTCAGCAGGTTTCGATGGTGAATAGGTTTACTTCTGAACCTGATCCACTTGGCGATTATGACGAAGAAGACTTTGCCACTACCACCCATCTAAGAGAACAGATGGAGGTCGATGAACACCACTTTGATTCAGATGTTGCGGAACATGGATGGAATGGACCTGTCAATGAAGAGATGATAATTTCCCCTGATCTAGCTCAACAGCACTTTCAGAAGCGCGGACTCTTCCTCTAGCCCTGGGGAAAGTTCCGCTAGACCTGGCAGGGTTAACACCAAGAAGAAGAAAAAGGATACTTTTGTAGTTGGAGGTTTGGTTTCAGGTCCTTCTCTGCCTGGTCACAAGACCAGAGACCTTGCTTTCTCAGAGGAGTCGAAGTCTTACTTCGATGATTATAATCCTGTAACCTTTGCTAGCCTTTCTCGTGGCATTCAGGGAATGACCCGGAAAGAGACTGTTCCCCCTAGCACCTCTGACAATACTACTTCTGGCTGGTACGCTGTTGGAAAACCTAAGACATCAACACGTTCCTTTTGGATGATTGATAGTGGTTGTACTGATCACATCACTCCATACCTAGATGACTTCGCTCATCTGGAGACTGGGACCAAAGAAGCCTCTATCGCTGATGGCTCTACTGTTTCAATGTATGGACCAGGGAAGGTGATTATTCATCCCTCTGGCCTACAACCTTTGGTTCTAGAACGTGTTTGGTATGTGCCACAAGCAGCACACAGACTACTGTCTGTTCCCACTTTGTCCCTCCAAGGATACAGATGTGAGATCCTTGGGAAAGAAACCTGTATCTGGAACACTCAAGGAAGTCTGGTTATCAAGGCTTCTGCCTCATTCCCAGACAATAACCTTCACTGGTTTCAGTCATTTTCGATTACTCCAGGGAAGATTACCTCGTTCACAACAATTGACCCTTATCATTTGTGGCACCAGCGCCTTGGACACTGCTCTAACAACGCGCTGAGACATCTGTCTAGACATGCCTCTGGCTGTCCTGACATCACACCCCCTTCCTCTCCTCTGCCTTGCAAAGGCTGCTCTGAAGGCAAAATGGCAGATCGCCCCTTCGGTCCTTCGATCAAGCGTGCATCTTGTCCTCTTTCTCTTCTGCACACCGACCTCATGGGCCCCTTTCCTGTTGAATCTTGCTCTCGCAACAGGTACATCCTTACCATTATTGATGACTATTCCGGCCTTGCTCTTCTCTCTTTCCTTCGGGAGAAGTCTGGTACTTTTGCTGCTCTAAAGCTGCAGGTCTCTTGGCTTGAAAACCAGTCTGGTTCTCGAGTTACCTCCATACGTTCAGATCGTGGGGGGGAATTTATGGGGAAGGATGTTCAATCGTTCTTCTCGTCCAGAGGTATCACTCACCAGACCTCTGTTCCCCATAATCCACAACAGAATGGACGTGCAGAGAGATTCAATCGTACCATCATGGAAAAAGCTGAGGCAATGTGACATCAAGCTTGCTTACCTCGCATCTTTTGGCAAGATGCTGTAGAGACTTCTCTTCACATATATAACAGACAACCTCTTCGTCGTCATCAATGGAAAACGCCCATCGAGTCCTTCAATGGAAACAAACCAGACTTGTCTTACTTTCGAGTCTTCAGCTGTGCTGCCTTCGTCTTTATCCCTCCAGAGATGAGGAAAGATAAGTTATCTGCTAAGGCAGAGGAGATGACTTTTATTGGCTATGAAGCCAACACTAAGGGTTGGAGATTCTGGTCGCAAGCCAGACATCGTCTCTTTGTCTCCACCCATGCCACTTTTGATGAAAATCGATTCCGTTCCTGTTCCAGAGAGCTTGCTGATGAACCCGCCTTGATACCAGAAGACACTGCAAGTGACCTACCTGATGATGAACCACCACAGAGGAATCCGGACCCTCAACCACATATCATCATCCATGCACCAGATCTTCGACCTCGATCTTGTCCTAGATCTCAATCACCACCACCATCGC
>JBBPJL010001308.1:0-10191 GCA_038088675.1 Xanthoconium separans
CTTTTGATCCTTTTGTTCCTTCCCCTTATGGGAAGCCTGTTTGATCCTTCATGGATCACCCTTGACCCTGATGGTCCGTGCACCATCAGCCTATAGTATATATAGAGGTACCTTTGTTCCCTGGTATCTCTAAGCTAGTTCTATGCATCGGATACCTGCTTGTATCACTACTGCACTCTGGTGCTCTCATACTCGCAATCCATCCTCATTCACTGGTGTACTGGTGGAGGGATCCCTCTAGAGTCTCATCCACTCTTGACATCACCTCTATTTCATGACCGTGGTCTTCTGGCTCTTCAAGGCATTAGCTTGCGCTTGTATCCTCAAGACCCCTTGTCGGTCTTGCATATCAGTGCTTGACCTCCTCCACGTTAGGGATGGTACTCAGCTGGGCCGGTTGGCTTGCAGTACAATTGGTTGTATTACTGCTCACTTCTTCTCTCATCACACGAACGGTTGCAACTAACTTCATTAGGGCATCAGCTTGCAGTAAGTGTAACAGGTACCCATACCAGATGCTGATTTGCCAAACCGATTCGTGCGCGACTCAATGCACTCCCACGACACCCCCGATACCCATGCTACCCAAACATCAATTTCCCAAATCGATCTGTGCACGACCCCATGTCATGTTCCCGTTCCACGGCACACAAACAATCTGACACTCTCAATGGATGTAGCTTCATGCTTAGTACTTGTAGTTTACTTACTCTTGTATCCTACTTAGGAATCACATGAATTGCATTCAGGAATTAGTAGTAGAGTACCGTACTTATTGACTTATTGACTTATTCAGCTCAGCCGGGCTGAGCCACAAGCCGTGAGTGAGATAAGTGGAATAAGTAGCAAATAAGTTGAAATAAGTAATTTGTAAATTTACTGATGCATTGTGCTTGCCTCGACAATAGGCTCATCTGCCTGTAGTCAACACATTTATACTGGTAGTGAATGCGGATCTGTCCAACAATGGCATGGACATGTCAATATGAGGTGTATCTTACGAGTATTGAGGAACAGTGTATGATGTGGGTACGCGGTTCAACATGTTTCATGATTCCTATCAAGAGTTCGATTAATATACACGAGAATCTCCAATGGCAGGAATGTCTTCTTGCTTGTTGAGGCACCTTCCTTCAACTCTCGACCATCAATACTTTGCCGGAGACCACCAGTGATGATAGGACCATGATCTGGGTTGCTACATTGATGGGTACTGTGATGGCATCCTGTCACAGTGTCAGTCCTCAGTCCATGATACTGACATGCAATGATAATTTTCTTACCTTGTCAGAGTGCTGTACCATATATCCAGGTTCACAAGGGATGCTTCAGTGATTTGGGTGTATACCCAACCAGGTGCGCCAGTGTTGACCTTCCCATGTGGTGCAATCATCACTGTTTCGTTCTTGAGCATCACCATCAGGTCATATACCATCCCTGCATCAAGCATTAACAATCATCACATGATCAATTAGCATGGGGTTTCTCACACCACTCTTGGTCACTACACAGCTTGCGTTTCCCGCTTCGCCAAATTTGCCTGTGGTGCCCCCAACAAGCACGATCGTGGCCTGCTTCAAATGCTTCAGGTACTCTTGACACATGAGAAAAGCCGAGGTGAGGTTTGTTGTCATGGTGCAGTTCCACTGCAGGAGCATCATATCTACGACTGGCACCCGCCATCTGTGTGGTTGAATGACGAACACCTGGACAGGACTGGTGTCACTGTGAGAGAGGTCAGCAAAGAGGTCAACAATGGCAGTTTCGTCAGCAAGATCTGCTTGGATGATATGGAAGCTCTGGGGTATGTGTGTAAGAGGGGGAGGAGCGAGTCGTGTTGAGTGTTGTAGTGCGCAGTGACCTTAGCGTGGAGCTGGCAGGCCGATGAGGCGTTTAGACTGAAATATTGATGATCCAGGAAGGCTTACAGCAATAGAGTTTGGTAGTAATCTTGTGGCCAATGCTGCTGCTGGTACCCATGACAAGGATGCGTATGCCTTGGAGTCTCACAACCATTGTCATGCACAAGCTTTGAGGTTAGCTCAAGCCACAACTGTGGTTGGGGACGAATTACTTCCCTTTAGTGGCAGCCGTCGTTGCGCGAAGCTTGGAGCTTGAAGATGCCAGAAATACAGGGCAATAAAGCGTGCAACCACAGCCTTTCTCATCAACTGTGTTGCTATGTTCAAGTTCTGATGACTTTGTAGTCAACGTTGACCAGTGCATGCTTGTAAACTGGCTAACCATTTAGTAATGGTGTCCCCTGGTGAAAAAAATTGGACCAGTGACATTATGTCACCATTTTCTTCATGTTGTCATCCTTGCCTTGCTGCTTGGGGTGGAAGCCAGTGAAAACTGAGTATGACCCTGCTGGGCTACCTGTGATGGGAGAGATAAGGATGAGCAGAGACCACGATGTATACAAGATCTCTCCATAGCGTTCGAGTCTGAGGTGACCAGCAACAGCCTGGGTCATATGACTATGCAAGTAATCCTACAGTAGCCTCTTGTCACTATTTGTACAGCACAGATGATGGTCACCAACAGACGCTTGCACACTCTTTCTGTCTTCAACCGATCCACCCATAGCTGGGTACCCATACCTTTGAAAAACGCACAGAGCCTGGACCAAGTGCCGCAGAGGCTCTCTCTCATATCATGGAACATTGACGCCTTCTCCTCATGGCCCGTCTCACATGCCAAACTCATCCTCGGCCATATCCTGGAGGGCCCGACATCTCCTGATATCATCTTTCTCCAAGAAGTCACGCTTGACATCCGGGCCTCTCTCCTGGACGATGCGAGAGTGTGTGCTGCCTTTCTGATGATGGATGCCAAGGACCAAATCCTGATATCATCTTTCTCCAAGAAGTCACGCTTGACATCCGGGCCTCTCTCCTGGACAATGCGAGAGTGTGTGCTACCTTTCTGATGATGGATGCCAAGGACCAAATATCATTTGAAGGTGTGCCCTTTGCAACCATGATGTTGCTGTCTAGAGCCTGCTTTGCCTCTGGCCTGGATTCGCAGAAGGAAGGTGATGGGATTGAGGGAGGGGAAACGTTCATGCTTGGACATGTCGCCCACGTGACACTCCCGAGCAAGTACAGGCGGGATGGGCTTTATGTGGACCTGATCCACCCAACTGTGCCAGACACAGTCTTCCATCTCATCAACGTGCACTGGTAGATGCATGGGTCATGTTGCATGGGAGGGCAGGCCCTGATGGAGCTACGTGGGGTGTTGGTGTGGAATGGGAGGACGGACTGGGGCCAGGCAGGTTGGACAAGGTTGCAATGATGGGGTTAAAGGTTAAGGAAATGGAAGTCCTTCACCCTGGTTCTATTGAGGTGCCCAGACCGGGCGAGAAACCTGTCGAAATCCCTTGGAGTGACCATTGTGGGCTGAGATGTACTTTTACCATCTGAATACTATTACTGTAAGCTGGCACAGAGTAATCACACCTACATAGTTTGTTAGTGATCAAGAGCTACATGTGGGGAAGATCTAGGCAGTCATCTCATTCCACAAGGGCTTATGTTTGGTGGCTCAGGAGTACAGTTGATATCATGGTGTAGTGAGCACAAAAAAAAAAAAAGACTGAGAGTTGAGATGTAACAAGAGAAGGGAAACATCTGAGTGAAGACTTTGATCATAGCTGTGCACAATTGGTTCCAGTCCATCAATACATTTAGTTTGACTCCAAGTTTGGTGTGTGACTGCAAGAACCCTTGTTTGAGATTGTTTGCATCCAGTGCAAATTGAGTGAGCTTTAATATACATACATATCTACAGCAAATCACTAGACACACATAGTAGCTCATTTCTGCTATTACTCCATTACCATTAGGAGTACCCCTTCTGTTTCTGGCTCATACATTCCCACTTGAGTCAGGCTTGCCAAGGCAACACAGCCACAACTTTCCCACTGTCTGGAAGCTCAGTATTGGCTTTTGCTACCTACTGTACTTTACATTGCTTGTAGATGTATAGTTGTACTTAGGGTTTAGTATTCTACCCATATCCCTTAGTCCATCTCTCAGTGTCAATAGCCAACTCTTTTCCTTCACCTAACAAGCTAGAAGAGGAAGAACACCTGGGGATCCAATTGACTAAGTTTTCCTATTCCTCTTTCTTTTAGTAGAAGTTGAGTAGCACCTATTGTTTGTTTCTGATTGTTAGTGTTGTCCTAGCAGCAGATTTTATAGTCAGATTGGGCCTGGAGGATTATCTCTAGTCAAGTCACTGCACTGATTTATAGAGGTATATATCCTGAATGAACAACACTGCTGTCATGAAGATCAGAAGAGGATCAATGGGATTGAAGGATCAAAAGATGAAATGTGCCCTATATGGCCATAGAGTCCATTGGGTGTATAAATGATGGGAGATCAAGAATGGGATCCCATCAGAAACTAAGGAAGGATCAAATGGAGATCTGCTGTCTCAGGGTGATGAGGATCAGCGATAGGATCAACAGATGATCAGGGATGCATCTAGGCCATAAGCAGAAGAGGAGTCCTGTGTGGCTGTACAATGGCTGTAGGAATAGCCCAGGTTGTGGTAAGTCGTACTCCTGTGCTCTACAAGGAGTGTGATAAGTGAAGGGAAGAGGGATGTGCTCTGTGGTTGACTAGAAGGGCATGTGTCTGTCTTCAAGGGAAGTCATGCTAGACCATCTATGACCAAGATGTCTAGGAAGAACAGTAGTTGGCCATAAGCAAGAGTATGGCAACTCCTGGTGTCCATAGGTGTGGATGGTGACATTGGCAGTACTTCCTGAGTACTAATATGAAGGGTAAGGCTTCTGCAAGAGCCTAGAGGTAGCGGTGTCCCTGTCCATTGAGGAGAGGTTGAAGAAAATAAAGTGGTTCAGTCCAGTAGTACTGCCAGTGAACCATAAATCCATAACAGAGATCATCCACATAGATGACAAGGAAGCAGACCTGTCCGGATTTCTGGAGGACATAGAGGCATGTTTCAGCATCCAGATGAGTGAATCCAAGTTCACCAAGCTTCTTGTCCAAGGTTTTGTTCCATGTCTGGCCTGCTTGCTTTAATCCATATAGTGAGTGGTGAAGTCTCCAACAGTGTCCAGGTTGGATTGGAACTCCTTCTGGGGGTGTTAGGTATAATTTCTCTTCCAGCTCTCCATTTAGGTATGTGGTGGAGACATCCATTTGATCCAGCTCCAGGTTGTGCTTGGCAGCAAGGGCAATGATGGTCCAGACTGAGTTGAGATTTGCAACAGGGGTGAAGACTTCCTGGTAGTTCACTCCCTTCTTCTAGGTGAATCCTCTAGTGACAATCTGGACCTTGTAATGCTCAATCTTGCCATCCTGATCTTGCTTGATCCAGAATACAGGTTTGGAGGTGATAGGGGTGACTCCTTCCAGGATTGGCACAGTCTCATAGACATGGTTGGAATTGAGGCTGAGGAGTTCATCCTCAACAACAGATCCCCAAAGATCAGCATCTGGGCGAGTATAAGCATCCTTGATGGATGTTGGAAGCTCATTATCTGGACTGGATTGGGCTGTGCCTGTGAAGATGTGGTCTTCGAGTGCTTCCTGCATGCTGATAAAGGCACCAGCTATCACTGGATCATCACCAGATTCAGTGGGGAATGGTTCTGGATGTGGTGGATTTTCCCCCGCTTCCTCCTGTGCCCGTCACATTTGACATATCTTCTCATGCTGGGCTTGCTGTTGCACTTCCTCATCAACTGTTTCTGTTTGCAGCTTGGCAGGCTCTGCCACTTCTTTAGACTCCATCTATAATCTCAGCTGGGGGTCAGATTGTTATGCAGTTAGTCACAACCGTTTGTGATGAAGAAGTGAAGTGAGCAGTGATACAACCTAGTGTACTGTGAGCCAGCCAGCCCTGTGAAGTACCGTCCTGAGGTAGAAGAGGTCAAGCATGGATGTGCAAGACTGACATGAAGTCTTGAGGGTACAAGTGCAAGCTAATGCCTTGAAGAGCCAGAAGACAAGAGGGGTGAAATGACAGCAATATCGAGAGTGGACGAGACTCAAGAGAGATCCTGTCACCAGTACACCAGTGAACAAGAATACAATTGTGAGTAGGAGGCAATGAGATGTTGCAGTAGGAATACAGGCAGGTATTCTGGTGTAGAATTAGCTTAGAGCTACAACTGAGCAAGTGTAACTCTATATATACTGTAACCTGAGGGTGCACGGACCATCAGGGCAAAGGGTGATCCAAAAAGGATCAAATAGGCTTCCCACATTGGGAAGGAATGAAGGGATCAAAGAGGAGTCCCACTGTCAAGAAGATTGGAAGAGGATCAACGAGATTGAAGGATCAAAAGATGAAATGTGCCCTATATGGCTATAGAGTCCATTGAGCATACATATGATAGGAGATCAAGAATGGGATTCCATCAGGAACTAGGAAAAGATCAAATAGAGATCCACTGTCTTGGGACAATGAGGATCAGCGATAGGATTGACAGATGATCAAGGATGCATCTAGTGCCATATGTGGACAAGGGGTTCTGTGCGGCTGTACAGTGGCTATAAGAATAGCCTGGGTCATGACATGTTGTACTCCTACTCAGAAGGAGTTGGGATAATGAGGGAAAGATGGAGGACTTTGTGGTTGGCTAGGAAAGTGGGTGTCCATCTTCAAGGGCAGTCTTGCTAGATTGTCTATGACTGAGACATCTAGAGAGAACAAGGGTTTGGCCATAAGTGAGAGTATGGCGACTCCTGGTGTCCATAGGTGTGGATGACGACGTTGGTAGTACTCTCTGAGTACTAATATAAGGGTAAGGCTTCTACCAGAGCCTTGAGGTAGCGGTGTCCCTGTCCATTGAGGAAAGGCAAAGAAAAAGAATGAAGTGGTCCGGTCTGGTGGTACTGCCAGTGAACTGTAAAACTGTAACACAGATTGGAGAAGGTGGTTGGATTGGAGGTGGCAAGGGCATGGGTGCAGGAGGATTTGGAATTGCAGGTGGTGGGGCTGGGGCAGATCAGCAAACTAGCCCATGGCTAGACAGAACTGGACAATATAGCACAGGTTGGACAGGTCCCAGTCACCTCCAACAAGGTACCTAATTGCCCAGCTCTGTTTCAGATCGTCAAAGAATATTCCAGTCACAGCCAGCCTTGGAGAATCCTTGCTTGGTAGACAAATATACTCACAATGACACAAATCACAGCCTGTTCCAGGTTGTACCAGACAGTGACAAACAATCAGATTCGGGACATCATACATGAACAACGTAGAGACAGGAACACATGAGAAAGATAATCTGTGACCCCACACCTAGTTGAGATTAACATCAAAATCATTCACCAAATTTGTTGTCATACTCCTGTTCCTAGAAAAATGACTATCAGTTAGGGTTCAGATAGAACTGAGTACATACCTTCACAATTTGGCCCACTGCACATGAAGCAGCTGAGTTTTTGCATGGTGGGTGGGAGCAGAATCACACTTTGTCATGAGACCGAGAATGTCCATGTAGACTTCGACATAAATGTCATGTTTGAATGTGACTTCCTTGCCTTCTGCCACAACCTCATCAAGTGCGAGTTTAATCTGTTGAGATTTCCTATCAGTTCTGGGACAATGGGGAGGCTACCACCTATGGCAGTGGCTGTGAGCATGACAGTGGGACATGGTGCTTCAGCCCTAAAGACTTCAGGAAAGAGATTTCCCATTGAATTGTGGCCAGTGTAAAAAAAGTCAACAACAAGACTGGCGAGTGCAGGATGTGCCAAATTATTTGTATGACCCTAGCAAAAATGTCAATAGAATAGATTGCCTTCATGTATCTATGGTGCTGATCACTTAGCCACCACTACCTGTGTGCAGAGGCCAAACTGAGGCAAGAGTCACAGAACCCTAACCCTCACACAAAAAAGGGTTTAGCGCCAGGGTCCGAGCCAAAGACTGTGGTCAAGGCCATGTCAATGCAGTTGAGAGTCAATGTTATGGAGTGTGAAAATTTTTTTGGGCTGAGAAGAATGGAATGGAATGGAACAAGCATCTTAGATGTACCATACTTAGTTACAGCAATCAGCAAGAAACATCACAAAGAGGGTGCTGCTCGGGTGAGAGCAGCTCATTGGCCCTGCTGAGGGCACAATCCAGCTCAGACTCCTACAGAAGATGTGATGTCACCATGATCCAAGTCAAGAGCATCCAAAACAGAATACAAGTCAAAACTGCCAGCAACTCCATTTCCACTCATCAAACTCAATCTCGACTGCATTTCAGAATGTGGATATGCCAGTGGAACCAATTATGAGCCATCAGACACTGACGAGTCCACACCAGATTCATCAGTCAATCCAGATGACTTTGAGGATGTTTTGGACCTGGAGTGCAAGAGCATATGTGAGCTCGAGGGTGATGAGCTTGAAGAAAATTTACAGAAGCTTCGAAATAACTCAAAAACTCACCTCAGGTTCCAACACTCCTTGACAGGGTTTCCAAGCCCAAGAATACTTCAGATTGGAAGCAGGCAGAGAGGAACAGAGGACTTGGGTATAACAGCCACTCCAAACACATGCAATGTTGAAGGAATAAGGAGGCATGAGATGTGGCAAGGGTTCAGCAATGGGCAGTGCAGGACAACTGCAATGGCACTTTTGAGACATTGGAGATGAATGCACCACTGGCAATGGGGCACATTCAACTGCATACAATCCGGTTATGGGAACATCAGGTACATCGGTGGACAGATGCATACAGATCAGGGCTGGAGACAAAGGAAGCTCAGGCTCAGGTCAGGATGTTTAGTTCAACAAAGTACAAGTCCCATAGATATGTTCCAGAATGTCTTGCAATGACCTTCAACAGTCAGGGGCTATGTGGCCAAATTTTGTGCACACATAATTTTTTCTTGCTCAAACTAATTTTAATCAACAATTGCTCTTGTACATTGTCTCTACTCATCAAATGCATCATTTTCACCAGAGGAAAAAAAATCCTGATTTTTTCTAGGGGGGGTAAATTGTTTGCACACAAGTAGTGGTGGCTAAGTGATCAGCACCATAGAAACTGATGCATCAGATTTTGCAACTGGTGCAGTACTATCTATTGAGCGTGAAGGGAAATGGCACCCCATCGCATTCGCATCACACTCCATGACCCCCAAACAGCGCAATTATCCAATTGCAGACAAAGAAATGTTGAGCATTATCAATGCATTGGAAATATGGCGCCATTACCTAGAAGGGACTAAGAAGGAGTTTGAAATATGGAATGACCATGCCAACCTGCAGTACTTCATGAAGGTGCAGGATCTTAATAGAAGACAAGCCCGATGGGCACAATATTTATCTCGCTTCAATTTCAAATGGCTCCACAAGCCGGGTGCAACTATGGGAAAGGTGGATGCCCTGTCTCGGAGAGAAGACCATATGACTGGAATTGAAGACAACAACAAGGGTATAACTATTATCACCCCGGAGAAGATTAGATCCACCCATGTTTTGATCTTTGATGAAGAGCATGAATTACTCAATAAAATCTGCAAAGCCACAAGCGCACTACAGGATTCAAACCTAAACTACCTCAAAGAAAAGCACAATGTGTGCCAATTAGACAAAGGAATCCTATATGATGCTAAAGACAGGGTTTATGTCCCAAATGGGGATAATTTATGGATGAACATCATCACCCTGCATCATGACACATCTATGGCAGGACACTCAGGGCATGAGAAGACCCTTGAGTTAATTCAAAGATCTTACTGGTGGCCAGGTGTCACTAGTGACATAAAGGCCTATGTGGCTGCATGCGATAGATGTGCATGCTTCAAGGGCTCTAACCAAGCCCCTCCTGGCAAGCTGCACCCACTAGAAGTCCCAGATGCCCCATGGGAGCACATCTCCATGGATTTCACCACAGATCTCCCACCTTCGAAAGGCTATGATTCCATTCTGGTAGTTGTTGATTGATTCAGCAAAGAGGTGGAATTCATTCCCACAGTAAAGACCATCACTGTGCTGGACACGGCCTGGCTATACCTAGATCACATATGGAAGCACCATGGCCTTCCAAAGTCTATTATATTGGACCGAGGTCCACAACCCGCATCATAGGTAATGAAGGGCATCTGTAAGCAGCTTGGAATAACCCTGAAGCTCTCTACCGCACATCATCCACAAACGGATGGACAGACAGAGCGAATGAACCAGGATCTGCAACAGTACC
>JBBPJL010001309.1:0-10183 GCA_038088675.1 Xanthoconium separans
TGATAAATATCTTTGGAATGAGAGCAAGAATTTGTACTTTGACTATGACACCGTTCAGGGGAAACAGATCAAGTACGAAAGTGTCACGAGCTTTTGGGCGCTTTGGGCAGGTTGCGCAAGCGAAGAACAGTGCCGGAAGCTGGTGTACGTTTTTTTTTTGTCGTTGTCTCTTGTTTTTCATGCTAAACCTGACTTAAGCTCGGAATCGCTGAAGAAGTTTGAAGTTCTTGGTGGACTCGTGTCTGGTACAGAGGAGTCTCGTGGCCAGATTTCTTTGGACAGGCCAAATCGACAATGGGACTATCCGTACGTGCACGAATTCGTCTCCAATAGCACGTAATTTAATGACAGTTCTTCAGATATGCTTGGTCGGTCATCTTGAACCAAGTACTTGTCGCTGAGTGCTGATGACATTGACTTTAGGCCGCCTCACCAGATGATGACCTGGGTTGGTCTTGAGCGCTATGGCTACTATGAGGAAGCACGACGCCTAGCGTACAGGTGGCTCTACATGTACGTCCGTCGCGGTATTGTTCTACAGGTTGGGTGACATTCTCCGCCAGGATGACCACGGCTTTCGTCGATTTCAATGGTGTCGTGCCGGAGAAGGTGAGCTGCCTCGAATTCGGTATCCAGGCATGGACTCAAAGTTCTACCTCGTGTGCAGTTTGATGCTGTCAGACTGTCCCATCTAGTGGATGCCGAGTATGGGAACCAGGGCATAGACTTTAAGATGGTCCCTCGGGAGGGCTTTGGGTGGATGAATGGTGAGTACGATGGGCTTTCATTCAGAGTTGTATAAACTGTTGGTATCTGTATAGCCGCCTATCAGGTTGGGTTGTCCTTTTTGACAACACACATGCGGCGGGCTGTTGCAGCCTGCCAGAGTCCCGAGATATTCTTCGGCAAAGCCACGAATGGCGCAACCGCGAATATCGACGGCGCAGTTAGCCCGCCCGACGTCGTCGGTGCTGACACTCTCCGTCTTGCAATGGAGACTCTCAAGCTAACAGCATAGAACGAGTGGGTGGACGTGCATCTAAGTGTAGAATACCATAATACCCCATTAGAACATTTGGTTAATCCTGGTTGTACATCGAGATCAGCATTCCTGGTCGTAGATTTGGGACTTTACCACACTTTTACTTTACCAATGCATCCATCCTGGTAGTAGTTTTGGACCCTAGACATATTTTACATTTTTGTTTCCCTAAGTTGGATGTGTCAGCTCACGTCCCTTTGCTGCTACTATTACTGCGGTCCGGGACACAGTCAATGTTCCGGACGACGCTGACGGCTCTCTTCACTCTTTTCGGTCTATACCCAGGGGAACAACCACTAGATGCCTCTCAGCATGAGCCTATTCGGCTGCAGTTCGAGCTACGACACCAACATGCCGTCTCACCCGATGCTCGCATCGTGTTTGCAGACATTCCCCAAATCCCGACGAGTATGCTCGGGAAAGGACATGAAACGCCATACACAGTAGCAACGCAGCGTCTCTCCGCGTTTCGCCCACCCTCCTTTGGCGCACACGAGGCGGCCCGCATACGTTCGCTCCGACAAGCCCAGAGCACGCATCTCCCCTGGCACTCGGACGACATCGTCGGGCCTGACGTCGAGGACCGCGAAACGCTCCTCTCGCTCGCCAAGATGTCCAATAATGCGTACGTCGAGCCGGACGACGCCGCGTGGTACGAACTGGGGGACACCTGGAACAACGTACGTCGTCATCGTCATCGTCGTTGCGGGTTGGGACTGACATTATTGACGCCCATGCCCATTCGGACAGCGCTTTCCGTTTGGATGGGAGCCCGACACAGACGCGATCCGCGGCTACGTCTTTGCGACGCCCGACAACGGGACGGTCGTGCTGTCCCTCAAGGGCACTTCGACGGCGGTCTGGGGGAGCGGCGGCCCGACGGGAAAAAAAGACAGGCTCAACGACAACTTGCTGTTTAGCTGTTGTTGCGCCAGGATCGATTGGACGTGGACGACGGTGTGTGGGTGTTATCGGGGTGGGTGGCAGTGTGACCAGACTTGCCTGGGGCAGGCGTTGGCGGAGGAGGGTCTGTTTTATCCTATCGGTACCGTGAGTGCGTTTTTTTTTTTTTTTGGCTTGGGACGACGGCTGAGTCGCGCGTTTTGTAGAATTTATATTCTAATTTAACATACATGTACCCTACGTCCAACATATGGATCACAGGGCATTCGCTAGGTTGGTGTGGTTCGTCGCTTTGGGGGACGTACTGATCCAAGGGACGTGTATAGGTGGTGCGCTCGCGTCGTTGCTGGGGGTGACGTTTGGAGTGCCGGCGGTGGCGTTTGAGTCGCCTGGGGAGAAGCTTGCAGCGACGAGGTTACATTTGCCTCTACCTGTAAGGGACGGGGTGGTCGGCGTGCGACGATGTTTCTGATCAACGTGTTCTTTTGCAGCCATCGACGCATCACGTCACGCACATCTATCACACGGCAGATCCGATTGCGATGGGGACGTGCAATGGGATTCTTTCCTCTTGTGCACTGGGAGGGTATGCGATGGAGACCAAGTGAGTGTCGTTGTCGTTCATTGTTGGTCACACGACCCACAAACAATAGGTGTCATCTCGGTAAATCGATCGTGTATGACACGGTGTCGAATCTGAGTTGGGCGGTGGACATTCGTAAACACGGCATCGTCAGCGTGATTGACGATGTCCTGAGTCAGCCATGGCAGCCGAGTGCGGATAATGGGCGAGAGGTGCCAGTGGCGGAGTCGGAAGTGGATTGTGTGGTGGGTGTTTTACCTGTTGTGCGATCGGACGCTATTGCTGAGTCGCGATCAGGAATGTTTTAGTTGGGAATTTGGGGAATTTCCGCCGGGAGTGGTGTTCTAGCGTAGCTTAGAAGTAGTCAAACCAAAGCTTGTTGGAGAGACGCCACGATGATCGTGCCCATCGCTGTCAGACCACGCAACGCGTTCTCGTCCAAGCTTGCGCCGTCGATTGCAAAACTGGGACATGACGAGCTTTTCTTGATTGAATTGCAAGGCATGCTTGACGTCCAGGCACCTGAATCGACAGCCAAGGACGGACAGCTGATCGGGACGCTCAACGTTGGTGACATGGTCCGTACGCGTCGCTCGCTTAACTGACGTTCCTCGCTAATAGGCTGTTGTAAGGGAAAGCCAACGCTCAAGATCGGACATCATTTGCTCGAGGGCAAGGTGGCCACGCTTCCAAAGCCCCTGGGGGTGCTGCACAAGCAAGTCGTCCGGAGCGACGGACCATCTTCCGAGCACGCCTCAGCTGACAGGCAAGTCGATCGAGACCGAGACCGAGGCCAGGGCGAGGGCGAGGCGCAAGAGAAGCAGGTCGAGTGGGACGTGATAGCCGTGGTGAAGAAAAAGATTGTGTTCTCGAAGCGACCCATGCCCATCGCCAAACCGGCGAGCACAGCTTCTCGCAGGCCATGATGTATTGGGAGGCTGCGTGTTGGGGAACACGCGGCTGTGCGACTCTGAGCCACCCAACCCCCTTGACCCAGCGTTGGCTTGCTAGGGTATCCATACAACCTCTTCTTTTCTTCATGGTACGAGACGTAGATTTTGGCAAATGGGATGCACCCGCGTCGTACATGATACTACAGGTGATTGATTAAAGGTCCGCGTTCGAGCGAGTTGCTTCGTGTCACGGTTGCAACGTTTTCTCAACGTTGCACTTTTCATCACTTTCTTGCTTGCCATGATGCGATAGCTGGGCAACCCGAAACGAATTAAAAACCTGTCTTGTCTGTGCTGATTCGGATCCACTCAGGCTTCCCCCCTCATCCTCCTCACTCTTGTCATCATGTTTTGCGTTCTCAAAGAGACGAGCGTGCCGCTCTACGCAACTCGGCTGGAACTGTACGGCGAAGTCAAGGATATCCCACCCGTAAGCGGTGTTAATCATCCATCAGCGCTTTGACGAGACCCACGTTCCCAGTCATCGATCATCCGTCTCTTGGGCACCAACAGGGCCCCTCCAGATGACCAGTTAGACCACGTCCGCAGCCTGCTCGCCGAGCCCAAGGCAGAGCTCGAGGCTGTCGAGGAGGACATCTCTCGTCTCCAAGCCCGTCTCGACGAGATCCAGCGCCGGAAGCGCGAGCTGACCTCGTACGTCGAGGACCTCGGGGCGCTCCTTTCCCCGATCAAACGGATGCCCCCAGAGATCATGGCGCGCGTGTTCGACTTTTGCGGGGACGTCCACGTTCGCGGGCCCCACTGCGAACCCAGCCGACGTGCACCGCTTCTCCTGGGAAGCGTGTGTCGCAGCTGGCGTGCCCTGTCCCTCGCCATGCCCAGACTCTGGACGGCGCTCTACCTCGATCTCCCCACCACGGGCACGTTTGACAAGCAAGAAGAGATCATCCAAGCCTGGGTCGATCGCTCTCGCCCGATCCCCATCTCCCTGTGGCTGTGGAACGACTTTCTGACCGACGACGTCCCAGCCACGTTTCTCCGCCGGCTCAGCAAACTCATTGCGGACAATGCCGATCGTTGGCGTGCCATCTTTGTCCATTTCCCCGCGGCCACGCGGGAGTGGGACTGCTTCAATGCCCTCGTGCACTGCGAACTGCCAGCGCTCGAGGAGCTCGAGATCTCGCCACAGTGCACGCCCTGGGCCCCGTTCCGTCCCGAGTCTCTGCCGCGGTTGAGGGAGTTGCAGATTCCCGCGGGGGCGATGCCGGATAGCCACAGGACGTTGCCGTGGACGCAATTGACACAGCTGACCCTCAGAGGTGGTTACCGCCCAGCCGACATCCAAGTCCTCCTCGACATCCTCACCTTGGCGCCACACCTGACGCACCTCCACGTCGAGATCACGCAGTACAAGTGCGAGACCAAGTGGGACGACCTGCGCGAGCGCATCGCGATGCCGTGCCTCGCGACGTTGGTCATGGTCACGATCAGCAACCACGACGAGTGCATCGCGCATTTCATGGACGCGCTCACGATGCCGGTCCTGCGCGACTTTCAGCTGCTCACGCGCGTGTGGGACACGAGCAACATGACGACGAGCTGGTGCCACGAGAGCTTCGTGGGCCTGCTCGCGCGCTCCAAGTGCTCGCTCAACCACTTTACGCTCACCGCGGTCGACATCGCGAGCGGGGAGCTGCGGGATGTGTTGGAGCGCTGTCCGTCGCTGGTGTTGCTCAAGCTGAACGGGATGGACGTGCCGGGGCTGATGGCGCCGTTGCTCAAGGATATGATTGGCAGCACGTCGGACCAGGATCGGAACATGCCCCTCGCGCCGTGGCTCAAGGCCATCTCGTTGAGCTGCGAGTCGGTGGATGCGCTGGATCATCGGATCGATGATACAGGGCTGACGTTTGAGCAGGCGTTTGCGCGGCTCGTCGCGTCTCGGACGACGAGACGAGACCCAAACAGCAAGGTTCTCAAGTTGAAGTGGATTCACTGGACGATTTGGTGGGGATGGTGTCGGTACCAGCCTCCCGTTCAGGCACGCCCTCATCCGGAGCTGGAAAGACGTCTGTCGAGGTTGTGCGCAGAGGAAGTCGACGTGGGGGTGTCCGCGGCAACATACAACAAGTACAAGCGGGTTTCCTAGAGTGGTAGAGGGAATCGCTCGCTGGCTGGTCCAGTTGCACATCTTTGTCACAGTTATCTTTTGGGAATGTAACGATACATATCCTTACACATGAGACTAATGCATAGTACATCGTAACGTACAGGTACCGTGCGCTTTGAGGATGCAAGAAGAAAAGGCAATGCGAACGACGAAACCAAGGCTACTGATAAGCAGAATGAACAGGTTGCGCAGTAGGGTATCTCGGCATGGGTGTGTGCCTATATGGATACTCTGCGACACGCGTGTGATATCGACGCCACTGCACGAATCATCGTTTCTGATGCAAAGCAGGACGAACAACAACGAGTGGACAGCCTTCTTTCACGTTTGCCAGAACCGTGTGTGATACGAGAAATTGAAACGGAGACGAATGCGATAAGTTAGTTAAAACCGTCAAAGTGTCCCTTGAGGATCCTCTCTCCCATGGGCGAAGGCGCGCGACGAGGACGCTCGGTGACGGTGGCAGAGCGTCTGGGCTTGCGGTTGGGTTGGGATTGGACAGTGGTAGTGCTGATGGAACTAGACACGGTGGTGTTGGGAGGAGGCTGAGGGTTGGTAAGCTGGGGTATATCGGTCACAGGCTGCAAGGGGTATGAGGTTGATGGGTGCAATGACAGGCTGAAAACGCACCTTGCGACCTGATAGGGAGAGACGTCTCAGAATATTGACGCCTCGGTCGTAGTGAGGCTCCAACACAGGGGGCTGCACTTGGAATCTGCCGGTAGTGCTAGCGCGACGAACATGTCGGGTGGAAGGGTTGTTATGTTCTTCGGCCGGTTCATCTGACTTGTCGTCAAAAATAGGTAACTGCACGATGAGATATGTCTGCATACCTTCGACGAGGGGGGGAGGGACAAAGCCGCGGAAAGGAAAGGTTGCGGGTGATTTTGTGGGGGAGGGCTGGGAGAGGAAATAAAGGATAGGGGAAGTGGAAGGCACAGGGAAGCGGGTATTAGTGAAATTGTTTGGGGTGACGAGAGGCGGTGATGAAGCGGGTGAAGTGGAGTCGGAAGAGAAGGAAGCAGAACGATGGCGGACGTGTTGGGTAGAGATTGGAATTGGTTTGGAGTGGTGTACAGTATCGATGTGAGCGTTCGAGTCGTCGTTCATCGTATATGTTGAGGGTAGGAAAGAAAAGAATATTTACAAGAAATGACAGTCGAGTCTTTATAAGTAAAACAAGGCAATTCCCGGTTTGTCATTTTACTAGCACGTGTCCAATGGAATTTCATCATTGTTTCATTCCGCGGCGCCGCTCAAAAACCTGGCACAGACATTTTTTTTTTCTTCCCCGGATTTTCGGTGTCAGTGGCTGTGTAGAAAAGGGACCTTGCATGTCTCAGCTCGTACGTCGCACAACTCGAGTTCGACCTTCTCTCAACCGGACCTTGTACTAATCTCACAGAGAATAAAACGCGGCGTAGAGACATTACCCCTAATGGATGTTCCATCAGACCGTCCACGTTCCGACAAGGTTATCTAGGTAATTCCAAGATCCGCGACTCTTGCAATTACCGATTACTGATACGTGTAGGAGCTTTCTCACCTTATCGACTCGTCATGATTCCCGCTATGCCACGCCTAAATTGGTGGCGTTCTACAGACTGTCTTGTGATCATTCGCAACCGCCATCCCAAATTCAAATTCCTCAACTATGATCGTGATCGTGGTCACGTTCTTTGGAGTTGACCCCACACTGCCCATGGAGCCCCGCGTCATGGTGGTAAACGTGCGTCAAGGAAAGCTGGCGAGGCAAGACAGCGTCACTATACGGGCAAGGTCAACGCACAAATCCTTTGATCTCCACCGTCGCATCACCGTGATCCATCGTCGTGATGTCTGGGATCTCGATACCCCCTCGTCATACACACGATCATCGCATTCAGCTGTCTAGATGACACGCACACCGATTCTCAAGCCTTTATCTTATCTTATCTTTTTCGTCACACACGCTCGCGGTGCGTAGTACTTTGACCCCTCGTTACGCGTACGCGAGCGCGGCGATCAGCAGTCTGGTACTTCCCCGCACCGTGGTAAGCATCAGATCTGCTCACATGTCGTCGCACCTATGCCTTTTCGTATCGCTTCAAAAAAAGAACGCTTCCCGTGGGAGCCGTTCAGATCCTCTCAACCGCATCACCACCCCACCTAGCTACCTTTGCATCCCTAAAGCAACCAGATCTTGGCACTGATCCAAAGCTTCCAGTGCGGTATTCCGACCCAAGCATCGGAACCAGTCAGTAAGAAAGACTACATCCCTCGATGTATGGTTGTGGGATTTTCCTTGCGGGTGAAACACAACTCATCGCGTTTCGCCCCTAAACACCACCTTGGCATTTTCGCGTAGCGCATAGCCCAGTCGTTCCTAGCGTGGAAAGCCGCTCGGGTGTTATGCTGGTAAAAGTGCAAGTGTTCCGGCGCACTACTGCCTGGTCTTCTAACGCGTCTTGCTCAAGGGCCAGACACCTCGTCCAATATTAGATCGTCGACATCCACGCTTGGTCATGTGCACCATAGGTTTAATGAAATGCCCTGGCATGCGCACACTCAGTCTCTTCTGGAGGGGAGAAAGCGGCTTGCGTGTATTCTTTGACGACGAGAGCTAAAGATGTCATTCCGTGTGCCGCGGAAATCTCGCGCTCAGAATGCGACGCAGTGATAATGGTATCGGCGAGGGTGGGAGGTACGCACCTTGCTAAAACAAACAAAATCTAACTCGGAGCAGACTCTGAGCGTCTGCAGTGCCACCCAGTGTCTACCGCAGTCGAAACCGCTCTCTGTTGACAGAGCTGCAAGCGGTGTCGCCATCTCTTGCCAAGGCAGGTAGTCGCCGTATCTCGGCTCCATCAAGGAAGCTAGGGAGGTTCGGGTTCCAAGGTGAGACCTTCCACCGTTGACCATGTCGTAAGTAGCATCGGCCAGGTCAGTCTTCAAGCTGGCCCGGGAGCACAAGGGCTGGGTGCCATCAACTTCACAACCTGAACATTATACTTGCCCGCGCCGTGGTAAAAATGAGATCCATTCACATGTCATCGTCCTTCGGATTCAGATATGTACCGCCTCAAAAACAACAATAGGTGCCATGGGAGCTGGTACTCGGAGGACCGTCTACCTGGCTACGTTTGCATCCCCAACGCAACCAGATATCTTGGCGCTGATCCGGACTGTCCAACGCGGTGTTCCTACCCAAGACGGAACAGGTCGCTCCACAAATCACCATGACGCCGACGTGATGTTCGAGAAGCACGGGTAGCATCACAGAGGTTACTAGGCCTATGGTTCATGGTATCAACTCGCCCATGATTGTTACGCTTCAAGTTGTGGACGAAACATGAGGCTCCCGAGTCATCGTTCCGAGTTGGGCAGCACTGGAAAGGACTTGTCATGGAGACGGCTCGCTGGGGCGCTCTTACCTCCGACATCCATGCATATTTCCACGGTTGCCTGCAGGATGCGCGTGTGTGCGGGGGGAGGTTGGGTCAGGGAGGAGGGGAGACGTACGCTGTGTGCGGTGGCGCGGCGGGACCATCCCTTTGCATAAGTCGGATCCAATGTTGTCGCCTGACAATCAAAACTCGGTTTCGGAGCCGAGGAACCTCGCTGCTCACCTGACGAGCATCCCTCAGCGCGCCCAGACTCCCAGGGTGGCGTCAGTCTAGCATGTCCAAAACACGCGCGCGTCCCCCAAAACGAAAAGGACGATGGACACAAACGGCGGCGACGCACCTGCTCATGGTCAAGGTGCAAGCTGATCGGTTCGCGTACAGGACGGCGTTCTCGCCATCGATCGCGATGGCTTCGGTGTACTTTTCGTGGGCGTTCAAAATCCTTTTTCGTAAAGAAGGTGTTGCATTGATCTTTGAGCTGAGCTGTGGTCGATAAAACCATCGTCGGTCAGTTCGTCGGTAGCCCTTGGGTGGCACATGAACAAGTGAGCTGGTCCCACTGAGGGGGCTCGCAATGCCGTAAGGGTGGTGTTTCTATGCATGACTCTGGCTGACTCTTGGCTAACACCAAACGACTTCGTTCGACTGCGAAGTAACCAGGTGTGGTTGGAAGATGATTTTTCAATCCTTAGAAAATTGAATTCTTGTAGAAAATATGTAGTTTTGGAGACCAGTTCCGTGGTAAGCAATAGTAAGGATACCGTTACAGTACCGATTGTAGCTGGTATTCCTGGACCCTGAAAGCCTTGGTCAGGTTTCAGTCCGGATCGGATACCTTGCTGTTTGGTGGTATTTTTGTATACAATCTGAATTCGCGAATGTCCTTTCCTTTGCGATCACTCTTCAGCTTAGATTTTCAATGATGGGGAGGCTACTTACTAGTGCATAGCTTGGATGAACAAATGATGGAAGTATTACATAAACAAGGGTGGGTGGCGGTGTTCGAAAACTCATATCACGTGACCACTGCTGGAACCCATAACTTGTGAAAACCCCTTCCCGACCGTCCATGGCCCTTTCTTCGCGTCTTTATGGGCTGAGGGTTTCTCTGTCGACGCGACGGTGGAATCTTGCGGGGTGATTCGGTCGATCAGTGTGCCAGCTGGCGTGGCCGGGATCGATTAA
>JBBPJL010001310.1:0-10172 GCA_038088675.1 Xanthoconium separans
AAACCTGTTGGATGTAGACAGGTCATCGAACGCGATACTATCTCTCAAAATCTTTCTTCGTTAGAAACTGCCCTTGAAGAATTTTGCCCATGTGCGTGTGCATGAAAGGCACACCTCTGGTCCGGATGGCAAGGAGAGCCATCACGCAAGGCAGCGGTGAATCCGAGAATGTGATTTCCATCTCTTCGAAGCTGCCAGGAATCTGGAACATATTCCAGCGGATTGCGGTATTGTTGGACACCTCCTTGGTGGGCACGCCGAGGAAACGACACAACCTGAGGTACGATCCATAGTCTCTGAGATAGAGCTGCCCGGCAAACACGTTCAGCTGGTCCATTAGTGTGCTAGGTGGAGTCCAGTCGGAAGGGAGTGGAGGGATAGTATACAGTTTGAGATCATCCGATGGTTTCATACGTTCGGATGTACGAGGTGCATACAGATGAAGGTGGACGTGTTCGCTCGCTCTGATGTCGGGCATCAACTGATCGGCCTCATATGGGCTCAGAAGAACGAGTACGTGGTCGCGGTCCGTTTTACGGGAGAGAATCCA
This sequence comes from Xanthoconium separans, assembly GCA_038088675.1. Lineage (NCBI taxonomy): Eukaryota > Fungi > Basidiomycota > Agaricomycetes > Boletales > Boletaceae > Xanthoconium > Xanthoconium separans. The sequence goes on from JBBPJL010001310.1 coordinate 551, forward strand.
CTGAACTGGTCGCAGATACTGATCCATTGTCCCTCGAGTGGACTCAGGCTTGATCGTCTTGAAGAAGTCCGCTGTCGCGAGAATGCATGGACTCCATACATTTGCCTCGTTGGTAGCTGCTGAGGTGTTTTCTAGTGTCGTAAAGACAGGAAGGAATGGCCCGTCAGGGTGCAATTTAGGGATGACACCGGTCTTGACGAAGGATTCAACGTCCGGGTGAAGGGAGTGTTCTTCAGGTTCGGCGCTGGGAGGGAGTTCCACCTCTCTTTCGCGCTCGCGCTCGCGGTTGACCTCTCGTTCATGTTCTTCTTGCATCACTGCGCTTGGAAGTGATAGCACCCCGAGGTCTTTACAACGTTGCCCGATATCTGAATCCAGAGTCGACAACTCCTTCCGCGTGTCCTTACTAGTTCCGTGGGGTGCATAGAGGTCAGAGAGTGTTTTAAGCTCCGGCTGAAGCCATGCATTCGACAACTGCTCTCTGGCGAACTCGCCGCTGGCGAAACGAGACCAAGCATGGTGTCTTAATCTATGGTCCATCCCTTGTTGTGCCCAGTACGGAGCTCGCTGTCGAATGTCGTCTAGAGTTTCACGTATTGCCCAAGTCAAGACGTCTAGGACAGTGACTGAGCTTGTCGTAGCAGCTACCTCGCGTATGTGTTTGTCAACTTCGGGCGGCGCAAAAAACATGACCGAATGGCCATGACCCAATTTGCGCATCCGCATGCAACCTGGAAGTCGTGAGCAATGAGATCAGCGAGTGCTAAGTAATGTCAAACAAACCTTGCACCAAGGCATCCTTCGTAACCATGGGACCCAGCGTAACAGCTGCTCGCGAGTTCGTTGGGAGCTTGATGTCAGTCCCTCTCGTGTGCGCCTGATCCAGATACACAACACATCGGTCTAACTGCTGAGAAAGTGGCGAGGATGATATTGGCATTGTAGTGCCGGCCCGGCTAAGTACCATCAGTACGTCGTCATCGTTGAAATAGAGAGCGCCTGCAGCGTCGTGGGCAATTTCTAACCATGCTTCAGCCACTTGGCGATTGGAAAGATCGAGAACTCGTGAACCAACGTCCAGCAATACTCGAATTTCAGGCTTCTGTGTCGCAATCAATTGGATGAATGCATGTGTGATCCATTGCTCGTCGCTTTCATGAGCCACCATATAAGAGCTATTTTCAGGACGGAGAAGATATGCGAGAACTCTGGCATTGGCGCCTTTCTGATGGTCCAGGTCGCGTTGAGCGATTGACATAGGTAATAGCCATCGGCTGTCGTTCGTTCCGGAAAATCCTGATTATTACTGTAATTCAGCACCCGAATCAAATGACTGAGACGTCACGCACCGGTTATGAGTCTCTCACGTTTCTCCGCCAAATCCCAGCTGGAAGCGCAGAGTTTCCAAGGGAACTGCTTTGCTTCCCTCGGAAACACCACATGGGAAAGGTAGAAATCTATTACTACCTGATTGCGAGAGAAAAGCGGATATATGATTTTGTCCCATTGCTCCGATGGATTGAGATTCAGATCCGTGAGTTCCGGAGGCGGGCGCGGGATCGACTTGCAGCTACATTCATCTTGACACTTGCAAACGTATTCATTGACCCAGATTGTATATTCTGCAACTGGGTCATCTTGATGTAGAAGGGTTTCAAACGAATTTTTCAATTGCTCCTTGGTGAGACCGGTGTAGTAATAAGATAAGCATGTAAGAATGATGGTGAGATCTGGATGGCCGAAATGTGTATTGGGTGCTGGAACATCTTTGGCTCGATACGGGACCGCGAGCATCGTGGATCCGATCAGCGACTCATCCGAGTCATCGGGGTAAGGTGGCGGCTGCAAGTTGGGGCCATAGTCAACACGCCATCTCCGCTCCGAAAGAGCGTACACAAGGATGTTGGAAGTGAGGAGACCACGGAGTAGAAGAAGCCCACTCCAAAGATGACTTTTCCCTGTGCCCCTCGCATACTCCTCCACCTTCTTGGGTATATCCTGGATTTGATACACGTTTTCGTCACATATGAAACTATGAATTGCGTCACGCAATGATGGGGAGATGTGTTGAAACTCAAAATTGGGGAGCTGTCCATCCATTATGTCTTTTGCGATCGACGACATTAGGTCTTGAGCGATGTCGTCAAGGTGGCCAACATGCGGAAACGATCCAAGCGGGCCAGGTTCGCATGCAATGGAGTCTGTATATCTGGAAATGGAATATATATGCTTCTTCACGAGCCACAGGACTTGCTGAGTTATTGTCCACCGGTCAGGATACCCGTCCATATGTTGCACAGAGCCAAGAGTGTAGATGAGCTGAAACCGGGAGTGAAGGATCTCGTCGCTCTCGTCCAGAATGTCTCGAGCATGAGAATCAATCCATGTCTGAAGGCTCAGCCACTTGGATGCGCTGTTCCTTGTGGCGTAATCAACCACATCGGTCCAGTCAAGATAGCTCTCCATGGTCCTAGACTGGTTGGGGGGCTGGCTGAATGATCGAAATATCCTATCCACAATGCCGTCTTTTGACAACTTAGTTGAAACATCAGCTACATCGGCGATCATCGATGCGACTATTTTCACCCACCAATTTGAACGACAGAGCGGTCATAACATGCCTGTAAATCTTCTGAAGACTCGGTAACAAATCTGCAATGAGCTCCTTCCCGTGCAGCTGCTCCTCTATGTTCTTCAATTTGAGTGACACCACATGTTCAGGCTGGACGAGCAGAATACCGTGCTCTGCCATGCACTGAGGCATAAGCTTGAGTAGACCATCAATTTGAGGGGTGAGCAATTTGTTCTCATCGAACTCGGGTTCACGAGAGAAGGGAAGCTGGTATATTGGCCTGTTGGCAAGGTGGCCAAGGCGAGCAACCAACAACTCGAACATCTGTGCCATTAATGCCTTCGGGACAATGACACGGACAAGCTGTTTTCCATCAGCAAGGGCAGCAGCAGCAATGGGGATGATCACGGATGATTTTCCTTCGCCCATGTTGACCTGCACCACCGCATTTTCACCAGATGGTGGGCGCATGATCTTCATTGCAGTGTCTGCCTGAAAACGGCGGATGAGAAAGTTTCCCTGAATCTAACAAAGGTGAAGCAGTGTTGGTGAAATGAATACAGGAAACTTGCCTGGATCAACAACCAATCCGGGAATTCTTCTGGACTCCAGCCATCACATCCCTCATTCTCCAATTCCTTCTCCAGTTCTTCTTCGTGACCATCAAGAGCAAATTGAAGCATTCTCCGGGATCGCTGAAGGTCCAAGAGAATTAATGCCAAAGATGTTAGGCATCTCTTCCAACACGGAGGAACTTTGACCGGCGAGGTAGACGCGAGATACCGCAAGAGAACATCAGCTGTAATCGATGGCCATCGACCAAATAGATCATATATTTGTCCTTGTCGATCTGTCTGTGGCTGGCCCAGTCCCTTCTTCAGCGTGTCCAGAGATTCCAGGTAAACACCTCTGCACCGTTCGTAGTGCCTCTTAAGCGTTTCGACAGTATTCTCCACTTCGTAAGTTACGTTAGACTCCATGGAAACATTTTCTGCGCTTCCCTTTATTTCTGCAAGGTATTCTGTTTGAAATTGAAGTTTGGTGCCCGATGGAACTTGAAGCCGAGAGAATAGCGGATATAATGCAGAGATATCATCCAGTGATTTTGACTTCAAGTCGCTATTGCGCTGCAAAGCGACACGCGCCGGAAGTGGAGGCGCCGGGTGGTCGCAAATCAGGCGATCAAGCGAAATCTGTGTAGGCAAATCCGCCTGGAAGAGGTCTTGTAGAGACGAGACGGTAGGTGAAAGAGTGACTGTTTCTGATTCTGAGAAGGTGCTCCGAGCCAACACTGAATGCTTGCCTTCATTGTAAGTGTAATCTTTTGCAAGGCTCATTGCAGTGGCATTCGAAGGTGATAGATAGTATGCTGCCCGTTGCACAGGCTTCACTGCTCTAAAAGCTTCGAAGGAATTTTGACTCCAGTAATATCTATTCTCGATATCTGTGGACGCAGCATTGATCTGAGGATACTGAGTTGGGGTCCAGGTTGAGGGCACCATCCGGGGACTTCTATGCAAATTTGAGTCATATTTTACAAGTGACCGACACCCAGCGGACTGTAAGAGGGAAAGCGCTGCCTGAGCACCCGTTTTTCCTGTCAGTGGGTCAGGTCTATGACAGCTAGTCATTGCATGCAAATAAGCAATGAATTCTGTGTTCTCGAAGTTGCCATTTCCTGTCAAGCAACCCAGTTCCGTATCCACGGTGTAGGTGTGGTATGGAGTACAAAAGTAGGAGCGGCCATCAATCTGAATTTGATGCTCGCCGTGCATTTTAGGTGTGCCGCCTGGTATGATGACACGTCTAGGGATGAGTCCCTCAGGCACAGGAGTCTCTGCAATGTGAGTTTTCTGCCGAAGAACAAGGAGATTGTATAAACCAAACAACGCCCCAACACATTGATTCTCGTCGTAGACCATGTTCTTGAAGTCACGGGACTCGAGTTCTCCCCTTCCATTCACGAAAAACGAGAGGCCATATTTTGGCAAGGTGACAGATAACTGTGGCATGGATGAGGAACCAGAGGTGGTAACTAGGAGATTCTTAGCCCGGCCTTGGTATTCCTCATGCTTGTAGACACTATTGAGACACTCGAAACACTTGGAAACCATTTCCCAGGTTTGGCTGCGGGGGTCGACAAGGATTTCATCACCTCTCTCCATGAGAAATCCTTCTGATTCGCAATTCATTCTCCAGTGCTCAGGCGACTCTTCCCAGATCCGTTCGAGGAGCCGTATCTCGACAGTCTTTGTAGACAGGTTTAGCCAGTGAATGTATCCATCAATAAGTGCCGGTGGAAGGTCTCCATGAAGTTTGTGTGAAGGAATCAACACAAGTGTATCGTATGTTTGATCGCGTTCAAGTTGAACTCGAACTTTCAAATCACGACCTCGCAAGGAAAAGTGTACCTACAAGCGACTTCAACCAAGACAATCATGTCACTAGTTTGGTACACCTACCCTGTGTTTGGACATCATTGGAACCGTCATGGAATCCATTCCTGGAAGATTGGACGGTGTGACAAAGAAGCCTTGCTGCAAAACATAATTAGGAATACTTATGAGTATATAAAAAAAACTGCCAGAAACACGTACGTCATGCAAGAGTTGACAGTATTGCGGAGAGCCCAAAATCTCGGGGGGCAAACCACCCGATGGTTGTCCGGCCACTCGAAGCTCCCCAAGAAGCACGTTGATGTGTACTGTTTGCAAACATTGGTACATGGTTGCCTCCGACCCACATTCAAGCCAGCGGTCACAAGAACAATCAGAAGGAAGAGGGGAATACTTCCATTTGTGTGGGCCTGGCTTATAGCTGGTGAAAATTCTGCCAACTGCAAGATCAACACCATAATGTGATGGATCAGCAAGGATGATGTCCCTTAGGGTATCCTCGAGGTTGAAAGACAGACGACGATCGCGGGAAAGAAGCAGCTCTGAATACGCATCCTCTAAAATATGATGAATGAGTATTTAGGGAACTCGCCATCCAGAAATTAAACCCACTGGCACTATGGGCCGGGAGGGCACGTATAAAGAAGGCACAGGAAAGCAGCGCATCAACATCCTCCGCAGATTGGAAGAGCTTGAAAAAGATAGCAGAGTCGACATCAAATGTGCTTCTACAGGTGGCCGCCATGTTCCGCAAATTAGTACTACGTTCATTACCGGTCGGTGCCTTTGAGAGGTCGTATGATAGTTCTTGTACCCAACCAAATGTCGTCTTGCGTATCCTTCGAAGAAGTGCAGTGGCCCGATCGGAGATGTATCCACAGGGCCTGGCTGCAAGCACCCGTGTAAGCAAAAGAGAGATAGTGTTCATCAATACGCCATCCATCAATGCAGTCCCAACATCCACGAATAAACCCTCCAACTCGTTTAGAAGAGCATCACAAAATAACCGGTCTTCGAGTTCTTGATGCCAGATCAACCCTCCAGCAATCGAATCAAATGGTCCGACCTGAAGAGCGGCTTGGGAAAGAAGGAGGTGAATTTTGTGACGACGAAGATTGAGGGTTCTGCTGCGTAGCCCCCGCAAGATGTTAAGCCATTGGAGCGAGCCACCACTCCGCAAGTGGGCAAAAGTGATAAATTCTTCTAGTGAGAGATCCGTCGGACAGTCCACTTGGGCAGCCATGACGGCGTTGGATGTGTGAGAGGTGGAGCATGCATACTGTTGCAACTTGCCTCCAAGTACGTCTCTCACATTGTATTCTAAATCATTGGAAAGACTGGCATAGCCTTTTGCCCCCCATTCCGAGAAACGTTCTTGGTCACTGCTAATGATAGGGTCGCATTGGACGACGACATAACGGGGCACCGGGGTGTTGCGGGATTGGGCAGACACTGGATGTGAGTAGGCAAAGTGGATCTGGGCGTAGAGGCGAGGCCCCTGGTATTCGACATGGTAAGGCCGCAACATACAGTCACCCGCTAACAGGTCATGACGTCCGATGAGCCCCAGACTTGAACCAGACCAGCTACGCTGTAAACATCGCAGAACACGCGGGGCGGCAGAACGCCAGGCACGAATGCATGGCGGACATTGCAATTCGAACACGACGACTTTTGCGTGCAGGTCCGAGGCAGGCAATGGTGATCGGGAAACATTCTGCTTCCATCCATGTGAGTTCAGCGGCTTCATGCTGGAAGTGGAAGTAACAGCTTACATGATCCTTCGCCTCAAGTTCAATGCGATCTTTGAGGTGCTGAAGATCCTGGGATTTGTCATAGAAACGGACCGGGAGACTGTTTTCGGTGAAGTCGCAAGAAAGAACCGACCACTCCATGTGTGAACGAGTTCGACGTGCAGAAAGATACTGGTATGCGCAAGAAAGACGATGAAGGCTGGTTGTGCTGCGCAGGAACAGTTTTTCTAACAAATCCATCGGGATTTCAGGGGGATAGTCGGCAAGCATTGGAATCTCCTTCACAGCTAGCTTATCGATCGCCACGTAAAGCTCGATAGCTGTCAGCGTCTTGACGGAGACATCTTCCTGAGTGGACAATGTGCCATCCGTATAAGCCTTTATCATGTATTGATCCATCAAGATCTCCAGCTTTGTGCATGCCTCGTTCACATCCGTGACCTGGCCAACCCATTCATCAATACCCTGTTCCACTGACCGCTCGACGTCATAGATAGGAACGTCGTGGTCAACTTTATACGCTTCGTCAAAGAAAGCTCCATCCAAAGACAAAAAGTCATCGATAGTGCCACGGCGATAACGGGGGGGATTGAAGGGAGTGTTGACGGATTGATGATCATGATCCGCCAGGAGACTGAGTATGTATTCACGGCTGTATCGGAGAGAGAGTTTTGAGTCTGTTGCGAGTTTCTCGCGGGAGGGGTTCTGGAATGAGGATGGGCGGATTGTCAGTTCCTTCCACCTGGCGTCAAGGATCTCTAGAAGGCGAGTACAGGTTGTCAATGCCATGTGGGAGAGCCAGTCCGGAGTGGGACTGATCTTGCTTAAACGTCGCAGAATTTGAGATGACATCAAGTGAAGCAGATCATAGGAAAGCGTTGTAATGTTTCTGTCCCCGGCGAGGGTGCACATGAAAAATAGAATGAATTGTTTATAGGAAGGATGGTCAAGATCTGGTGAACGATTGACGAACAACTGGATTGCGACCCTGATGAGAAGCCAGAGGGGGGAGCGACGCCAAGCAAGTTCGCTGTTAAACGAATCGCCAATGTAGTCATGGATGCGTTTTTTTATGCACGAAATATTCGGAGTGTTGGCAATCCCTTGCAAGATGTCATTGTGCAGTGCATTGATTAATTTTGGATAGGTGAGCAGAGTATCCGGATGAGTATCATTCAGGGATGACAGAAAATTGGCAAGTCTGAATCGAAAGGTCCCGTCGCGGAACAACCCGTTCGGTATCTGGACGACAGACTGAGGATACGAGCATATCGCCGGTGCTGACCTCACTGCATATTCGTTCGGGGACACTTCGAACGCCTCGCAAAGCACATGACTCTCCCACTGGGTGAGAAGAACTGCAGCATTTTGAAGTCGGAAGAAAAAAGTAAGGGTATCTGGACATTGTCAACACGGATCTATAGTGTGAGGAATCTGCGAACTCACCTCCTGTTTCCAATCCTTGCAGCTGAGAGATGACTTGGCCGGTAGTCAAGTGCTCTGACTGGACGGAGGCTCGTAAGTTGTCCAACATCCTGGCGATGCGATGCCATTGCGCCTGTCCAGAGGTCCCAGAGATATAGGTGCCATAAACACGAGCACTAGCGCATACTGCTGAAACTAGCGAACGGCTGTTATCTGGGGTAAGGTCGTCATGCTTGGGGCGCTGGATAGGGAGAAACACATGGGTAGCGACATAACGCAATGGTTCAGCCTGAGGGGTATGGATGAATGATGAGCTACGAGATCTAGCAGCAGTGAACGTGATTGGCATGGTGGTAGAATGGTAGTGCTAATGTACGGGCTTATCGTACCATTGCAACCATCAAGCTCCGCCATTTTTTGGTAATCCGCAAGGACTATAATCTCTTACTATGTCCTCTCCAGCCTTACGTCGGCCGTTGAAGGTAAGACAGTACAATACCCAGATCCTCCGGGCAACCCTGGACCCAAGGTATGACGAGTAAAATGCTTTGACGGTTGATCAAGGAAGACAGGCGACATTGATCAACCCAGAACCTTGCAATCTGTAAATGCTTCACTCTCTACAAAGTCAAGGGTAGCGTAAGTAACAAGGAGGGACAAGGGTGTTAATGTACAAGGGAAATAAATTGTAACATCATAAGGATCAAGGTAATGCAAAGCAGCAGACCAAGCTCAATCTACCGACGCAAGACCAGGAAAGAATTAGCACGCCATCTCCAAAGTAAAGGGGACTCCAGCGGATATTCGGTAAATAACGTGGTTCAGTGAGTATCGTCGACAACAGCCCCAGCGTGCGTCAGTCTCTGGAAATGACTGATAGATAGTAGTCAACATGACGTGCGACGCGGGTCATGATGGACGTACGCACACAGTAACTTGTCAGATAGAACATAAGTGACTCTTGTCGCCCGTGCTCTGGCAACCAGCATTACTTCAAAAGTGGACGCACGGTTAAATGCTTCCGTAACCTGGCCAGGGAGTCAATCATAAGCATAATACTGAAAATTTGCGATGGTGTCGAGAGGCATTTGACGCCGAGAGCTGAGACATCGAAAGCAGGACTTGCAGGTATCCAGAGCACCCGTGCAAGGCTTTAGGATATAAAATAGCACCATATTCGGAAACGCAGCCTCCGCACGGATATCACGTGCGTTACGCATTCTGCGCCGTCGACGCTGAACAAATTCGATGACGGGATTATCTCTGCAACGTGCATTACAAGCATGCACACTTAACATTTCCTCCAGCTGAGTTTTCGACCAACGCTGACTAAAGGACTCAAAATGACGCATCATTAGCGAGGTCAGCTCTTTGCTTGACAGAAAGGGGAAACTGCGAAGCATGTCTGCCACAGTGACGAAGCTGACAAGAATGCAAGGGCCCGTGGGCCACAAGCGCAGGGGGGAAAGGAGTCT
>JBBPJL010001311.1:0-10168 GCA_038088675.1 Xanthoconium separans
TGATCCCCCGGAGCCAACGAAAAGAGGTACATCATCATTGGAGGATTGCATTCATCAGATGTCAAGGGCCAATGAGGAGACAAAGGTAAAAAGGTGGCTTCAGTACCGACCTCACCCGCCAGGTCCTCGACCAACCCCATTGATGTTGACCGCACCCCTACCCCCCGCTCCACATCTCCCTACATCCATCGCACCCGATGCTTTGTTTGTAGGGGCACAGACCATATACGACCAGACTGCCCCCAGTACACTTGCCCCATCTGTCACAAAACAGTGCCAGGCCATGCACAAAAAGATTGCCCCTTCTTTACTTGCATACGCTGCGGTCACCAAGGGCACACACCAGAATTCTGCTGGGAGAAACCGTCCATCGAAGATTTGTATGATCTCACTGACTACGAGATCAACTGTGGAGACGATTGAGGAGATGGAGGAAGTTTAGTATCAAAGGTGGAACTTTGAACCATAGAGAGGGGCTAATGTTACAGTTTTGTCTATGGCATGTTTATTTCTCTTATTTCTTTATCGAACTCTTTTACTCCTCATGATGGGACCATTCCCATCTGGTGTCTTCCGACTATTCCCATACAATGATGTATAGTCACTTGGCGGCTCTCCCCGAGTATGACACCATTTCCTCCCGCTCACTGATGTTCCGCTCTTCCAGACAGCGGGACTCCATTTACATTCCGATTCCTCTTCTTCCATCTTGTTCCAACTAGCGGAACACTTACTTTCCTATGGGACCCGATGGTCCGTGCTAGATTTCTCATCATATAAATACTTGAGTCTTGTACTTGTAACCGCAATCTAGTTCTACGCAATTCATACCGCATTTAGCTGGAGTTCCACTAGCTCGAAGTCCCCTCTTCTCGCTCGTGTCTCTTTCCCTGTTGCGAAGAACTAGGACTTCGTGTCATCACAAGAGAACCCTTAAATCTTAGGGTTGAGTGTGACATCAATGACTTCGCTCTGCTTAAGTCGTTGACTATCAAACAGACCATTGCTTACTCTTTACTCACTCTCTGCAACTGTGTTTACTCCAGTTGTCACAGTAAGCGTAACAGAAGTCATCAGCACAGGACTTATGTGTTGCACCCTTGTCAAGCCATGGACTTCATATTTCAGAGAGAGAGAGTAGAGGGAAAGACTCAGGGAACTTCAAGAAGGAGTTAGGGGATCATTTTAGTTGATATTAGAACTGAGGTTCGGAGTACAGGAGTACAGAGACTAAATACTCTGAGGACTGAATTGCTACACTAATGAGTCTTGGTAAGTATCTTGGGAGTTGGGAGCAGCAAAGCCAGAGTGTTATGGATTTCCATGGTTCACCGGCAGTACCACTGGACCAAACCACTTTATTCTTTTCTTCGCCTTTCCTTGACAGACAGGGACACCATTACCTCAAGGCACTGGCAGAAGCCTTATCCTTCATACCAGTACTCAGGGAGTACTACCATCGTCGTCCTCATCATAGGACACTCCAGGAGTCGCCATACTCTTGCTTATGGCCAACCCTTGTCCCCTAGATGTCTCAGTCATAGACAATCTAGCATAACTCATCCCGAAGACAAACACCCATTCCTAGATTATCCCAGAACACCCCATCTTCCCCTTGTTCTCACACTCCTCGCTGGATGCAGCAGTACGACCCTTCACGACCTGGGCTGATCCTCAGCCACTGTATAGCTGAGCAGAACCCCTTGTCTGCATATGGCACTAGATGCGTCCCCAATCATCTGTGATTCTTGCGCTGATCCTCATCATCCTGAGACAGCAGAGTTCTTTTTGATCCTTCCTTTAGTTCCTGATGGGATCCTGTTCTTGATCTCCCATCACATGTATGCCCAATGGACTCTATAGCCATATAGGGCATGTTTCACCTTTTGATTCTCTTTGATCCCATTGATCCTCTTCTGCTCTTCATGATGATGGGACTCCTCTTTGATTCTTTCATTCCTTCCTATTGTAGCAAGCCTGTTTGATCCTTCTTGGATCACCCTTTGCCCTGATGGTCTGTGCACCATTCAGGATACGTATGTATAGAGTTACACTTGTTTGGTTGTAGCTCTAAGCTAGTTCTATGCCAGAATACCTGCCTGTATTCCTACTGCACTTTGGTGCCCTTATACTCGCAATCTCATTCTTGCTTACTGGTGTACTGGCAATAGGATCCCTCTTGAGTCTTGTCCACTCTCGACATCACTATCGTTTCACGACACTTCATCTTCTGGCTCTTCAAGGCATTAACTTGCGCTTGTACCCTCAAGACTTTGCTCTGGTCTTGCACACCCATGCTTGACCTCTATTACCTGCAGACAGTACTCGGCTGGGCTGGCTGGCTTGCAGTACACTAGGTTGTATCACTGCTCATCTCTCTCCATTATCATGAATAGTTGCAACTAACTTCACTAGGGCATCGGCTTGCAGTAAGCATAACACAGAGCTGTGCTTGGAGTTGCACATAGCCAGAGCAGTGCAAATATGCAAGGCACAGGTGTGGTGACGAGAGCAGAGTACTGATTGGTAATGTAGTATAAGTATGAATGGAGTAAGGGGATGTCTGAGGGAGGTGCATCAGAGTTTGCATTGGGGTTAAGGAGTTGCATTGGAGTTATGGAGGTGACCATCAGAGTTATAGGAGTAACCATTGGAGGTCCGGAGTTGAGGGGATCGGACTGGAGTTTGACTAGAGATCATTGGGAGTGACCTGGTGGGGCATGGATATGACACACCCACTCAGTGGGCATTCTCTGAGCACTCATCAGGTAACTTGTTGGGCATTCAGTGGTGATTCAGTACAGTAGATAGTCATACATTTTGTTATGCTTACTGCGAGCTTGTGCCCTAGTGAAGTTAGTTGCAACTGTTTGTGATAGAGAGATGATGTGACAACCTAGTGTACTGCGAGCCAGCTGGCCCTGCATAGTACTGTCTGGGATAGGAGAGGTTGAGCACCTGGGATGTGCAAGACCAAAACATCTTGAGGGTACAAGCGCAAGCTAATGCCTTGAAGAGCTGAAAGATGAAGTGTGTGAAATGACAGCGATATCAAGAGTGGATGAGACTCAAGAGAGATCCTGTCACCAGTACACCAGCGAGCAAGAATAGGATTGTGAATAAAAAGGCAATTTTGTCACCACTCATTGTTACACTTACTGTGAGCTGATGCCCTAGTGAAGTTAGTCGCAACCATTTGTGAGAGGAGAAGTGAAGTGAGCAGTGATACAACCTAGTGTACTGTGAGCCAACCAGCCCAGCCGAGTACTGTCTGCTGGTAGATGAGGTCAAGCATGGAAGTGTGAGACTGAAATGAAGTCTTGAGGGTATAAGCGCAAGCTAATGCCTTGAAGAGCCAGAAGATGAAGGGTTGTGAAATGGGAGTGATGTCGAGAGTGGGTGAGACTCAAGAGGAATCCTCCCACCAGTACACCAGTGAGCAAGAATAGGATTGCGAGTATAAGGGCAACTGGAGATGCAGTGGGAATACAGGCAGGTATTCTGGTGTAGAACTAGCTTAGAGCTACAACCGAACAAGTGTAACTCTATATATATGTATCCTGAATGGTGCATGGACCATCAGGACTAAGGGCGATCCTAGAAGGATCAAATAGGCTTCCCATATTGGGAAGGAATGAAGGGATCAAAAAGGAGTCCCGCTGTTGTGAAGATCAGAATAGGATCAACAGGATTGAAAGGATTAAAGAGTGAAACATGCCCTATATGGCTATAGAGTCTATTGGGCATACATGTGATGGGAGATCAAGAATGGGATCCCATCAGGAACTAAAGTAGGATCAAATGGAGATCTGCTGTCTCAGGACTGATGATCAGCCCAGGTTGTAAAGAGTTGTACTCCTGCATCCAGCAAGGAGTGAGATAACAAGAGGAAGGCAGAATGCTCCAAGGTTGACTAGGGGAGCGGGTATCCGTCTTCAGAGTGAGTCATGCTAGACTGTCTATGGCTGAGACATCTAGGGGAACCAAAGGTTGGCCATAAGCAAGAGTATGGCGGCTTCTGTTGTCCATAGGCATGGACGATGATGTTGGTAGTACTCCCAGAGTACTCCTGTGAACAGTAAGGCTTCTGCCAGAGCCTTGTGGTAATGGTGTCCCTGTCCATCGAGGAGAGGCAAAGAAAAGAATAAAGTAGTTTGGTCTGGTGGTACTGCCAATGAACCATGGTTTCCATAACACTCATCCCCTTGACACCAAGTCAAGTGATAAGCTTCTTGACAGTGTCCCATGTTTTCAAGTCTCAACAGCAATTCTCTGCCACAATTCTTTTGTGTCTTGCAAGCATTTAACTGGGGAATCATGATTGTAAGTGCAGGGTCTCAAGAAGAAAGGTCAACAAACCCCAAATTGACAAGAAACCTTCCTCTCATCTTTCAGGTGTTTTTCTTCTTGTGCATGGAGGTTGGATATGACTTGCTGTCATTCATCACTGGCAGCATTGTTGATTTTGGCTTGTTTGCAGTGAGCTTGGTGCATATGGACCAGCTTCTTCTCACAGAGGTGACAAATGGCAGGAAGATTCATAGTCTTTTTGTTGTAGACGACATCCTCATATGCCTTGTTTTTGAGTTTCATATGAAAGTTGGTTGATAAAATACTGATGGCTTCATGATTCCAGCATGACATGGATAATGGATTGGAGGCCCAGTCAAGGGCGGGGTTGTTACAGATTTATGGTTCACTGGCAGTACCACTGGACCAGACCAATTTATTTTCTTCAACCTTTCCTTGACAGATGGAGACACCACTACCTCAAGGCTCTGGCAGAAGCCTTACCCACCAAACCAGTACTCAGAGAGTACTACATTGATGTCCTCATCTATGGACACCACTTAGAGTTGCCATACTCTCGCTTATGGCCAACCATTGTTCCTTCTAGACATCTCAGTCATAGATGGTCTAGCATGACTCTCCCTGAAGATGGATACCCACTCTCCTAGTCAACCACAGAGCATTCCACCTTCCCCTCATTACCCCACTCCTCACTGGATGCAGGAGTGTAACTTGTCATGACATGGGCTGTTCCTACAGCCACTGTATAGCTGCACGGGACTCCTCTTCTGCTTACAGCCTAGATGTGTTCTTGATCATCTGTTGATCTTGTCACTGATCCTCATTGTCCCGAGACAGCAGATCTCCATTTGATCCTTTCCTTAGTCCCTGATGGGATCCCATTCTTGACCTCCCATCACATGTATGCCCAATGGACTCTATAGCCATATAGGGCATGTTTCACTCTTTGATCCTTTGATCCTCTTGATCCTCTTCCAATCTTCATCACAGTGGGACCCCTCCTTGATCCTTTTGTTTCTTCCTGTTGTGGGAAGCCAATTTGATCCTTCCAGGATCACCCTTCACCCTGATGGTCTGTGCACCCTCAGACTATAGTATATATAGAGCTACACTTGTTCTGCTGTAGTCTCTAAGCTAGTTCTATGCCAGAATACTTGCCTGTATTCCTACTGCAACTCCTCATTGCCTCGTACTCGCAATCCTATTCTTGTTCACTGGTGTACTGCTGGCAGGATCCCTCTTGAGTCTCATCCACTCTCAACATCGCTGCCATTTCACATACTTTGTCTTTTGGCTCTTCAAGGCATTAGCTTGCGTTTGTACCCTCAAGACCCCACCTCAGTCTTGCGCACTCCATTGCTCGACCTCCCCCATCCCCGGACAGTACTTCGCAGGGCTGGCTGGCTTGCAGTACACTAGGTTGTATCACTGCTCACTTCATCTCATCTACATGAATGGTTGCAACTAACTTCGCTAGGGCACAAGCTTGCAGTAAGCATAACAGAGGTTTTCCAACACCGGAAGTGACTCACCATTCTGGTTGAAAGCATGGATGGCAATAGTCAGGGCTGATATGGGCAGTTCTGCCTTGGGCCCAGTAGAAACAATCTTCTTGTCTCTGAGGTAGGTACAGAATATGTGCTATCTTACAGGTCAGTAGCAGAAACACTATTCTATAGGGTGACTCACATGCAGGTGATTCAATTTCCCCCTGGCCCAGGTTTCTTGTGCTGGGGTGGCAACACACCTTCATCATCACCATCTGACTCATGTTGGGCATCTGGACCAGCATTTCTATTGTTGGTTGTAGGACAACTACCCCCTGTTGTAACAGAGGGGTTTCAAGCCACCAAGCAGTTTTCTAACATTTCTGCGAGACAGGGAACACAGGCATCAACGATGCCTTGAACTGTCGGTTCAACTATTCCTGAGGAGAGCTGTTCTGTGACCACTTGACTAATGATGTCAGCCAAAGCTGTGGGGACAGGGGGTAACAGTACAGGCCTGCTGGATGCTGTGGGGGGATTGATTGGAGGAGGATTCAAATGTAAGGGATTACTCGTAGCAGAAGTGGAGTCTATGTTATGCTTACCATGACAACTGGAGTTAACACAGTTGTGGAGGAAGGATAAGAATGATAGTTAGACACCTGTTTGATAGCTGACAACTTAAGCAGAGCAAAGTTGTCGGTGTCGCACTCAACCCTTATGAATAGAGGGGTCCTCTTTTGACAATGTGAAGTCCTAGTTCTTCACCAAGTGGAGGAAGAGAGCACGAGCAAGAAGACAGAGGCTTCGAGCTTGTGGAACACCAGTTAACACAGTATAGATTGTGTAGAACTAGCTTAAGGTTACTGGTACAAGGCTTGACTATTTATATGATGACAGAATAAGCATGGACCATTGGGTCTCATAGGAATAGTAAATGTTCCACTAGTGGAATCGAAGAGGAATGAAAGAGAATTGGGAGGAAAAGGAGTTCCGCTGTCCGGAAGAGTGGAACAGTCATTGAGCAGAACAGATCAGATCATTGTACTTGGGATAAGTCGCCGAGTGACAGTACATCGTCATAGGGGAAGGAAAACAGAAGATATTGGATGGGGTCTGTCCCATCATGAGGAGTAGACAAGTCCAAATGAAGAAAGAGAGGAAGAAAAATAAACATGCTGTAGCTGTTACAGTTTTCCTTATGGCATGTTGATTTCTTTATTTTCACCCTTGGACTCATTTACTCCTCACGATGGGACCGATCCCATCTGATGTCTTTCCAATTCATCCCATATGACGATGTACTGTCACTCAGCAGCTCTCGCCGAGTATGACCTCCTTTTTGTTCTGCTTGCTGACATTCCGCTCTTCTGGACAGCAGAACTCCATTTTCGTTCCAATTCCTTTTCTTCCTTTCTGTTCTGACTAGCGGAACCCTTTACCTTCCTATGGGACCTGATGGTCCGTGCTAGATCTTTCATCATATAAATACTTGAGTCTTGTACTTGTAACCACAATCTAGTTCTACACAATAACTACTGCATTAACTGGAGTTCCACCAGCGAAGAACTGGGACTTTGTGTCGTTATAAGAGAACCCTTCCTAAGGGTTGAGTATGACATCGACAACTTCGCTCTGCTTAAGTCATCGACTATCAAACAGACTCTTGCTTTATCTTTGTTCACCCTCCACAACTGAGTTAACTCCAGTTGTCACAGTAAGTGTAACAAAGAACTAGATTACTGATCCAGCCCTGTTCTTTAACAGAAGGCCTCACCCATCATATCGTGGTTTCGCACCCCCTCATCTTCCCCTGAACCCTCTCCCACTGTGGATCCCTCTCCACCACCTGCGAACAGACTACCGGATCTCTGGAGACTACCTGACGGTCACCCTGATTATCTTCCTCTCCCCAGAAGACTCAGCTCTCTCGAAGGGAAAGCAACATATAAATGAGCTCAGGAAAGAGTTTGGGAACCAAACCTCGCTGAAGGAAGACCTGCACACACTCTCCCACCTTGACCCTTCATTCCAGTAGGCCTCATTGTACCTGCAGCATATCCAGAACCAACTCCCGAGCCAACCCTTGACCCTATCCCAGGACCTACCGACGAGGAGAAAGATAGATTCGCCCCCATCGACTGGTCAGCCCCAGCCTCCCTGGTCTGACCTGAATGAATCCCCCTTCCCCCTGATCCTGACTCCAACTCAGAAGATGAGATGCCCAAATTAAAGGCCGGACTACCTGATGAATTCTCCGGTAATGGCATTGATGCCAACTGGTGGCTTCATGCCATGGACGCGTACTTCACTATTAATCCGAAGTACAATGACGAAGCAAAGATTGTCACTGCCCTGAACAGGATGAGTAAGGGCAAAGGAAGGACGTTCTCTGAAGGATACTACAAGCGCATGGTGAAGAAACTAATCCCAGAGGCAGACCAAACCTGGGAGAAATTCAAAGCTGATTTCTGGAGCATGATGTCTATCCATGATGAGGCATCTTCAGCTAGGAGGAAACTCTATGCCATCCACCGGGGACCTAACACTGAGGAAGCCTACAACAAGTTCACCTCAGAATTCAAACTCCTAGCTGCCCAGTCTGGAATCATTGACCAATCTGCTCTTTGCGAAACCTTCAGTTGAGCAGTTCATAATGACCTTATGGAAAAGGTGCTAGGTTCCAATGAAGAACCTCTTACTGTTGATGCATGGATCAAAGTGGCTGGGAAATTCACCCACCAAAATGAGCGCATCAGGGATATCCAAGGAAGGAGACCTGAATTTGGAGGATACAGGGCCACCTCCACCCATACCCGCAACCCCAACACCATGGACATTGACTACATACGACTCTCCCCCATAGAGAGGGCCAAACTCATGAGAGAAGGCAAATGCTTCATATGTAAGAAGCTGGGATACTCCACCAGAAATCACAGAGACAACCAAAAAGGATCCAGAAACTGGAGAACCAGACCTCACTCTGACAAACCACTGCCACGTCCACCCATACAGAACTGGGTTGTCAAGGACAAACCCACGGAAAAGCAGGAGAAGAACGAGGCAATCAGAATGATAGAGCAACTGGTCGCAAAAGGACATGGAGTAAAGGAGATGGCCAAATCTCTCCGAGAAATCTACTTGGAAGATCCACTGGACTATCAAACTAAGGAGACACCAATGGAAGGGATCAACCAGACTTGGACTGTGCCAAAAAGGGGCACTAAACTCTCAGAAGAAAGGGTAAAGCAGCGACTCAAGGATTTTTAGACAGGCGCCAAGGACTGACTACTCGACCACCTAGAACAAACCCCATTGTAACTACTGTAGAGGAAAAGTCAATTTTAATACCTCTACAAGTATCTGCAATGGGGGGAGTTCACGTCGGACAAACCACTGCCTTGATCGATTGCGGAGCGACATCCTGCTTCATGGATGAAGCTTACACCTGAAGGAACAGATTCCCCTTCTTCCGACTTGCCAAACCTTGAGAAGCGTACAACACAGATGGAACCATTAACAGATCCGGGACAATCTGCTATCACACCTGGGTCACCATTTACATCCAAGGAGTTCCCTGGAATCAGGACTTCTTCATTGTACGATGTGGAAAACAAAACATGATCCTGGGAATGACCTGGCTCACTGAAGTCAATCCCCTCATTGATTGGTCCTCAGGAACTGTAGAAATAAATGGCGACCCATGTCTTCCCTCCCAATGACAGCCTATACCTCCTAAGAGCCATGGGGCTCGATATGGACGATCGCATTGAGCGTCACATCTACAAGAGAAAGGGACTAGGAGAGTATCTTCCAAAGAAAGAGTGGATACGTCAAACCACCCTTTCAACTCAACTCGCCCAGGAAGCCGGAACAAAGAAAACTGAGCTTCCTAAAGAATACGAGTGATACAAAAAGGTCTTTGAGGAACCTTCCAACGAACTGCCTCCTAAATGAGCCTTCAACCACAAGATTGAGCTCACAAAAGACTTCATACCCAAAAGGGGAAAAGCTTACCAGCTAAACCCCGTGGAACAGGAGGCCTGTAAAAAGTTCATCAAAGAACACCTTGCATTGGGAAAAATAGAGCCATCCATGTCCCCGCAAGCATCTCCCTTCTTCTTTGTCCAGAAGAAGGATGGGAAACTCCACCCCTGTCAGGATTACCGTTACCTGAATTCTAGAACGCCTACCCATTACCCCTTATAGGTGATCTCATCGACAAACTGAATGAATTGGAACTATTTACCAAGATGGACGTGTGATGGGGATACAATAACATCAGGATCAATCCAGCGGACAAGTGGAAGGCTGCCTTCATAACCCCATACGGCCTCTACCAACTGACCATAATGTTCTTCAGAATGTGC
>JBBPJL010001312.1:0-10165 GCA_038088675.1 Xanthoconium separans
TCCCATCACTATGCTTGCCATTCTTTTTACCTTGCTCGCCGTGCTCTGTGCGGTTTCGGCTACTGTTTCTCTCGATAACCCCCTGGACGACCAATATCCACTGATCGCGCGCATTGGCGAAAATTACACATGGATCATGAGCTCGAAGACGTTCTCCACTGACCTGGACAAATTTCTGGCTTATTCTGCGTTCGGACTTCCAGCCTGGCTCCACTTTGACAATAGTACCACGACATTCTATGGTACACCCGCGCCCTCGGACGAAGGTCGACCACCCATCACGGTGACTGCGAGCGACATGGAATCGAACGCATCCTCAACTTTCATACTCTGCGTGACGTCATATCCTCCACCGACGGTTCAGACCCCGATCAGCGAGCAATTCTACGCGGGCAACCGGGCATTGTCCTCTGTCTTCTTTCTTTCTCCTGGATCTGCGCTTGCCACGGACGTCCCAACGCTGAGGGTGCCCGCGAGCTGGTCGTTTAGCATCGGTCTCGATGGGGATACGTTTACGGCCGAGAACGACCTGTTCTATGCTGCGCTGCTGTCGGACGGGACCCCGTTGCCGTCTTGGATCACGTTTGACTCTGGGGAGGTCACGTTCAACGGTGTCGCGCCGAGCGACCAACTTGTCCCGACACCACTCACGCTGGAAATCGACCTCATTGGTGCCGATCAGGAGGGATACTCGGCGCTCTCACTCCGGTTTGACCTCGTCGTTGCGTGTCACGAGTTGTCTGCGTATTCGACGTTGCCGACGGTCAACGTTACGGCGGGTACACCGTTCAACATCACCATGTCCTCGCTGGCGGACTTCAAGGGTACGTTGATCGACGGGCAGCCGTTGCAGCCTGAAAACGTGACCATACTGTCTATCGACGTGTCGCCGTACAAGAACTGGCTCAAGTACAATCCGGTCAGCAAGACGCTGTTTGGTGTCCCTCCGAGCAACTTTACGGCTGCGGATGGAAAGCCGATGTTACCCGTCACGCTGACTTCCATTAACCAAACATTGTACACGAGCGTCGCCCTAGACATCGTGGCGTCCTACTTTACGACGTCAGACTTGGGCACGATCCGAGCGGACCCGGGGCAAACGGTGGACTTCAATCTCGCCAAGTACTTTGCCAATGCGTCGGCGCAGCACAGCGACGCCAACTTGAGCGTATCTTTCAATCCTCCGAGTGCAAGCGCGTTTCTCAGTTTCAACCCGCTCACGGCGCACCTCACGGGTCAGATCCCTACGGATTCGGATACATCCAAAATAGGCGTCACGTTTGTCGCATATTCGCACACTACGCACTCGACGTCGCATGCGATGCTCTCCATTGTGTCGCCCGAGTTGGAAAGTATCAAGGGGGGCGGGTCGAGTGTGGCGGGCGCCTCGTCCAAAAATAAAGTCACGCTGATCGTGTCGGTCGTGTTTGGCGTCGTTGGCGGTCTTTTCTTCCTTGGTTTTGCGTTGGCGTTGTTCCGTCGATTTGCGCGCGTCAAAGACCCTGCGATTCTCGGAGAAGAAGGCGCGCAGGCGTGGACCGAGGATGAGAAACGATGGTACGGGATCGGGATCGAGGTGCGCGATCAAAAGTATGAGCACGGGTACGGATGGAGCAACCAAGCGGATACGAGCGCGGTATCTGAAAAGGGGAGTCTCGAAACGCCGGTGAAAGAAAGTTCGTTTATGCCTGGATATCATCCGCCTGCCAAATCGTACGATAATCTCGGGCTGGGTCTGCGACGTGTTTCGCCGCGGGCGCCGACTACGCCGTCGACGGTGCAAGCGTCGTGTGCGGAAGGAGTCATGAAGAAGGCGGAGTTCTTTGGGAGGATCCGAAATACGGCGCGAAACGTGAGCGACAAGTATAAGCGTCGGAGCCCGCCTGCACGGCCCAACATCAGTCACCCGGTTCCGTTGGTCAGGCGGGATGAGGTCCACGGGATTCCAATCGAAGGACAGTACATTGAGATTGTGCAAACGCCGCAGCATGCGGAGAGCGCGACTTCGATCCGTGATGATCATCTCACAGAGAGGCGGACGAGCACTGTGGCCAGTTTTACGACGTCGCCTTCGAACTCGACGGGCGAGCGATCGATTCCGAGGAGGCGGGCAGATTTCGCGCCACCCAATTCGCCTCGAGGGCCGCGCCCTCCTGCCCCGGCCGCCGTGAAGGACCGACAAAGGTGAGCGCTGTCATGGTGTATGATTTTCAATTTTGATCGCCGTCGTTTGTAGTCTCGTTAGAGAAAGTTTACAGAGTACGAGTGCAATTTCGGCAGATTCACACCCCGAGTCGTTGCGACCTGGCGAAGAGCGGCCACGGCTGAAACAGTTTACGCATGCATCACGCGTTCCACCTCCACGCTCGCCCTCGAGTAATGTCGCTGAACCGCAAGCGTCCTCGGGGACGAGGAGGATCGCGAGCCAGACGGCCCAAGTGTACAAGGAAAGCCAAGAAGGGCGTCACACGAGCATCGACGAACTGCGTATCGGGATGCACTATGTGCGGACGCTGGGTGAAGGGACGTCGAACGTGCGGTCTGCGTCTGACAAGTCGTTTTCGTCGTTGGAGTCGTCGCAGCCGGGGCACGGTGTAACGGCGAGTGGTGCGCGGACGCACGCGAGCTTGCGGTTTCTGGTGCGGACGGGGGAAAAGTTCAAGTTTAGGGTTCCGATGCAGGCTTTGAATGGGCAGTGTCGCAAGTTGGAGGCGAGGTTGATGTCTGGGCGTGCGTTGCCGGCATTTATGCAGGCGGAGCTAAAAGGGTTTGCGAGCAAGGGGGACGAAAAGAGGGCGATCGAGTTTTATGGTGTTCCCGGGGAAGGAGATATTGGTGAGTTGCATGTGGGTGTGTTTAATGTGGAAGGCGGGGAGTGTTTGGCACGTGTGGTGGTGGAGGTGATTGCGAGGGGGAGCAAAAGGACGCCGCCCATGTCGGGCTGAGCGGGACTCTGCTGTTTTCGATTTGTATCCTGACTTTGCATGCATTTCGTTTTTGTATGTATGTATATACCTAGACTCATCTCATGTATCTTGATGCGAGCTTGAGAGCGAGATCAAGTAGTATGACAGCAAACTATACACGAAGGACGAGGTAGTAATTACATGGCCGACGACGACGACTAGAGATGGCAAGTGATTGTAGTTACAATAACGTGCGCGATGCCCTCTTTGGACGGAAAGATTAGCGGATGTTTCACTCAAGCGATGCGAGTCGATGGCTCACGATGATCTACAGCATCGCGTGACGCTGCTTCACGACTTCCAGATCAGAACGGCCAGCGCGCCGATGTAAAAGTAGATGAAGTGTTTGGTTTCTACAGAGGATTTGATTTCAGTCGGACATCGAGATCATGATCATCAACAACTTACCATGGGTGACGTAGCTGCCAAAGTTCTTTCCGACGACGACGTGCCAGGTGGGACCATGGCGTTTGTCAAACTCCTTCTTGATCTGTGCGGCGATGTCTTTCTCGATGGCGTATTTTTCGAGTGCTGCGGATGCGACGTCGATGCTCTCCTGCTGCATCTCTTCCACCATGTCGACGTTTTTGATGACGGCTTTGGGGCCGCCGATGCCGCCGTTTTCCTTTGGCATTCCGGGCTCAGTGGATGTGGTTGCGGTGTCGGTCATGAGTGTCAAGTTCTGGAATGAGGATGAGTTGTTGGGGGAGGAAACGAGCGAGGATTAAATAGCGGCATGCCTTGTGTTTTCAGCGAGGAAAGCAACTTGGAAAACACGTGGGCTTTACTACATACATTATTTACCAACTGGCACATGTTACACGCGCATGTAGTACTACGAATCTCGACGGAAGTATTCGATGGGGACCTCGTTTCGTCTGCGTCTCTCACGCTGCGATATGCGGGCCGTTTTGGTTTTATGCAACGTGGGTCGTGTGTCGAGGTAAACTCTTGGATCCGATCGTGGTTCAAGTGCTAGCGAGAACGTGCTTGGACCATGTGGGCCTGCGATATCTCGGAACGATCGCGTTTGCCAAGTTCCCGATGTGTTTCGTATGATACGGACTGCTGGTAGGTTGTGCCGACACGTGATGTTGGAGGGCCTTCATGTAACTTTCTCTCGTCCCAGGCTGGCAGCTCTGTGTTCTTTCCCAGCGAATGGATCGTCAAACACCCCTAATGCACAAGGCTTCGTCCCGCGACGATTTTGCGGGGTCGCCGGACAAGATTGACTGCGAACAAGCTGCCGTTAACAAACAGTTTCCAGACAAGCCTCGCCAATCGATCAGGGCGTCAATTGCGAGCAAATTTATGAAACTGGCCTGTCTGATGTACTTTGTCGTCGCGGTCGATCGCTTCTCTCCCCTGTTTCACGGATGGAAGGGCGACAGCATCGTCAGTCTTGACGATCTCTGCCCTCAGGTCGAGGCACTCACTGCTCCACGACACGAAGCTTTGTTACATAGTCTCGATGGTGAATTCAATTCGACGGAGTTCAAGCTCAAAGCGTACGAATCGCTGGGTGGTGCTGTTCGCATTCCGTGAGCCGTTTCCCGTCGTCTCTTGCCGCAACCCTTCATTTGCGAGTCCCGGATACCAGCACAGAGTCTTACGATGGCCTCGGACCTCCGTCCGAAGACCCTCGGTGGGAAATCGAGACCAAGTTCCACGAATATCTCGAGTCACGTTTCCCCAGGGTGTGAGTGCAACGTCATAGTCAATCTGATACCCTTGATGACTTTTCTTTCAGTCATGCAAACCTGAAACGCACCAAAGTAAACACATATGCCTTGGTGTACGAATGGAAGGGCACCGAAAACGTCAAACCTCTTCTACTTGCCGCTCATATGGACGTTGTCCCGGTCAACCCGTCAACGCACGACGACTGGATTAATCCCCCGTATTCTGGGTATTACGACGGAGAGTGGATTTGGGGTAGAGGAAGCTGCGATGATAAACCCGGTGTCATTGGAAGTCTGTGAGTTTGGTTTGCGAGGCTGTCTATGTGATGATGGCAAATTGACGGTCGCCTCAAGGATTGCTATCGAAACTCTGCTGGAGCGCGGATTCGTACCTTCTCGCACAGTTCTCCTGGCTTTTGGCGTGGACGAAGAAGCTAGCGGGCACCAGGTGCGTCATGTCTTTTCTTCATTGAATTTGTGCTCAAGTCGCTGAAGGGTGCCGGCGTTATGAGTAAATACCTTCTCGAAACTTACGGCGCCGATTCGATTGCTATGATTGTTGACGAAGGAGGTGTGTTTTCAAAACTATCTTCAGGACGACCTAGTGAGCACTCACACACAAACTACAGGAGGATGGGACAACCGAAATGGGACCCTATTTGCCGCGCCGTCGATTGGCGAGAAAGGATACATTGATGTTCGTATGGATGTGTTGACTTCCGGTGGACACTCGAGCAAGCCCCCGAAGCATACGGTATGTTGACCCTATGTCTTCCTTCCCAGCTATTCACACATGGGTGATAGGGAATTGGCATCTTGGCCAACCTTATCACAGAGTTAGAGGCTCATCCACACGAACCTGAGTTGGTTCGTGGCAGGCCATACTACCAAGGATTGGAATGTCGTGCAAAATACGATACGACTTTCCCGCCGTCCTTGAGAAAACTCGTGCAGCAGTCGCAGACCAGCGATGCAAAGCTTCGGAAACTTGAGCGTCGTCTCGTTGATTTCGATCCTCTGTTCTACGCTATGTCGGGAACGACCCAAGCAGTCGGTGCGCTCTACCGAACACGGGTTTTTTTCACTCTCTGACTTCTTGTCGCAGATCTTGTCGGTGGAGGTGTCAAAGTAAACGCACTTCCCGAGGCTGTATGGGCCGTTGCAAACCATCGCATCGTTGATCATAATTCTGTCGCTCAACTGATGGATCGTTTTGTTGATATTACGCTTCCTGTCGCTGCGAAACACAACATGACTCTTGAGGCGTTTGGAAAGATAGTGGGATCACAGGGCCCTTCAAAGGGGACCATACGCTTCTCCGAAGCTTTCAACTCTTCTCTTGAACCGGCTCCTGTGACACCCACCACGGGAAGCGGACCTTATGCGTTATTGTCGGGGACCATTCGCTCGACATTGCGGACCCATCTCCGCACGGATGGACTCCCCACAACTTCTGTTGTCTCACCCGGACTTATGACTGGTGAGTTTTAGTACTTATCTACATACTGCATGATC
This sequence comes from Xanthoconium separans, assembly GCA_038088675.1. Taxonomy (NCBI): domain Eukaryota; kingdom Fungi; phylum Basidiomycota; class Agaricomycetes; order Boletales; family Boletaceae; genus Xanthoconium; species Xanthoconium separans. The sequence goes on from JBBPJL010001312.1 coordinate 6,164, forward strand.
TCAAGTGTTTGATGCGATCGTGTCGCAGGCAACACAGGTAAGCGGAACATGTCGCGACAACGTTGAACATTAACATCGAGGGATGGGCATAGACACGCGCTACTATTGGGACTTGACGAAGCACATTTTCCGATACGGTCATCGTGGCGCGGACGACGCTTTTAACGGCGCGCACACCATCAACGAAGGTCAGAGCGTGTGTCTCTTGGGATGAATCGCTTGCTGACTTGACTTGCGCGTTTGTTTCGGGTTTGGGGTTTGACAGCCGTGCGCGCAGAGGGGTTTTTGGAACAGATTCGTTTCTATACGCGGTTGATTCTCAATGCGGATCAGAGTGATTTGTTGGAATGACAGCTGAAGAATACGGTCACGGTAGTTGTTATGGATGAATGAGGGATCTAATGGGCTGCATGGGTTCTCTCGTCGAGGACTGTACAGTCCTTTTTTAAAATCCTCATATTATCTTGCCAACACATAAATAGTGATTCTTATCGCTTGTTTGCTGGGTGACACCAACGTCGGGGGGTTGCATATTATCCATCTGGGTCGTTATCGATGTCGTCCGCCAACGGGCCCAGGAACAGACCCAACTCAGTCATGATATTACAAAGGGATTACCCCTGTATTCTTCCCGTAAACTCTGTCGATGCACCTGGAACCGCCTGGACCTCGCCGGTGGGTTCGGGCGTAAAATGTACACAACACCAAATTCTACCCGTTTTCGTTTGTTCCTCCCGAAGAAAGGGGTTACTGAACGTTATCCTCTTTTCCTCTCTGACTTGACGATCGATGCAGACCGCTTACTGTATATGGATTTCGTGCTCTTAGCAACGTCAACGATGATGGGTTCAGGTGTGAGGCGTCTTGCTTTACTCATCGTGATCGTCGCAGTAACGTATGTGTCGTCCAGGCCTGAGTGAAGCTGCTGGCGCGAGTACTTAATGTCTTAATGTCATTTGCAAGCGGTCTGGAACCTTGGTCTGGAACCTGGTCTGGTCAGCTGACCTGAGCTGAGCGTGAATATAAGAGGGGTCAAGAAGGCGAGAGGACTGGATAATCACTCACTCGATATCACACCCTCTTGTTCACTGAACAGCAGCGTCCGTCCGTTCGCAATGGCAACCTCGTAAGTGAGATCGATGACACGTTCTGGCGGTCGGATTTGTTGAACGACGCGGCGTTAGACAAGCTCAATCTATATCCCCTCTGGCACCGTTGGGCATCGAGGCCGCACTCAAGGCGAAAGAAGACCCGTCGTTTACCGTTCGCCCCAAGATCTTTGACGAGTTTGCGCTTACGGATCGCGTCGGGCTCGTGTCCGGGGGTAACAGGGGACTTGGACTGGAGATGGCGATTGCGCTCGCTGAGGCGGGTGCACGGGCTGTGTACTGTTTCGATCTGCCCGTGGAACCGTCTGAAGAGTTCAAGGCGTCTCGCGAATATGTGAACAAGCTGAAGAATGGCTCGAGGCTGGAGTATTTCAGCGCGGACGTCAGGGACCAGACGTTGCTATGGAAAAAGGCAGAAGAGATCGGGGACAAGGAACAGCGATTCGACTTTTGCGTTGCAGCTGCAGGGATCTTGAAGCCGAACATAGACTGCTTGGAGTATTCTGCAGAGCAGTTTCGAGATGTAAGTGGGTATGATATGTTGATGGAAAGAATATACTGAAAAGAGTGGTGCAGATGATGGAGGTGAACGTGACGGGAGTGCTGTTCACGGCGCAAGCTGCAGGACGACAGATGGCGCGCTTTGGGCATGGAGGTAGCATTATCCTGGTCGCTTCCATGTCGGGGAGCGTCACGAACAGGGTGAGCCAAGACTGGAATGAAAAAGGGTGAGACTAAAATGGATTCAGGGCCACCCATGGGTGTCGTACAACACGTCCAAGTCGGCGCTACTGCAGATGGCACGCAGTATGGCGTGCGAGCTGGGCGAGCAGCGTATTCGGGTGAACACCCTGTCGCCTGGATACATCTACACGAAGTGGGTGTATATGACTGTAAGGGAGTAAGTGCTAATGGAGCGTTGCAGGATGACGGCGGCGTACCTGGACAAGCAGCCGGAGCTGTTGGGCAAGTGGTCGAGCATGAATCCGCTTGGACGAATCGGACGACCAGACGAGATGCGAGGTGTTATAACATGGCTCGCGTCGGACGCGTCCACTTTCTGTACTGGGAGCGAGTGCGTTAAATTTTTTTTATTTTCGTTTCTACGACTTACTTTTGTGTGTTTTTTTTGTGGCAGTATTTTGGTGAGCGGAGGACATCACGCGTGGTAGGGTCACGTGTACGATCACGGTGTACTATAAATGTAAATGTAAATGTAAATGATCTTGACCAATGTACAATGAATTTTTTGGGTAGATTCGTTTCTTTACGTGGTTGACTCTCAATGTTGTTATCTTGCGACATCGATGCCAAGGGTTGCATCCGAGTCGCTGTCAGGTGGGCAATGCATCAACTTCAATTTAGACGCAAAAATCTAGAATTTCGACCGTAACCACCGGAAGTTCTTCCCCGCTGTCATACTCTATGCATACCCGGCCAGAATAAGGGTCGTAATCCAGACGCGGACATGGCCCCGGTGATTGTAGAAGAAAAGGACATTCCGTGACCTCTGCCTTATACTCGCCATCATCGTTGACACGCGCACGCAGGTCATATTCAAGCGCTGCAATGATCCACGGCACGTACGGATACGCTTCTCTGCGTCCGTGGGAACGCTCGGCCGCGGCCCTGGAAAGAGGGATGCCCGATACATATCCCTGTTGGGCCGAGGGAACCGAGCGGTCGAAATGTGATCGTGCCAACCAAGTTGTCGTCGCGACTGGCGTGTTGGGTGCTGAGGCGGAGGAGGCCGTGTTTGGAGGGGTGTGGGAAGGGCTGAGAGGGCTGGAAGTGGCGGTCGGATGGTGACGAGTAGGCAGAGAAGGGAGTGCAAACGCCTGGAAGAACACGTTCCATCTAAAAGATGATATGAGCACGAGATGCACCTTTGCTCGAACCCTCGCTATGATTGACAAAAATGGAACGTATGAATGAGAGCGTACATGAACTTCGGACTCACAGGGAAGACTGATCGGGACCCCGGACCGTTCTTCCGGAGTTTGGCCTTCGACATTTTGGTCTGGCACGGCGGAACGGGACTGCTCGTGTTATTTGACTGGCAGAGAAGGACCATTTGTCAATACGCGACTCGGGAACGAGTTCGCCATGATCATTGATAGCTGGAACTCATTTCTAAATTCAAGGAAAGCTCGCTTAGTAGCTACTAGCTGGTCGACTCGAGCCCACCGTCACGGTGTGTGTAATTATATTCGGTTCCCCTTGTTCTGATGCATTCAACTGACAGGCAGCTCTGTGCTCTTTTCCGGCGAATGGCTGCGTCCAGTCATGTGGATTCTCAAGCACCACTCTACAACGCTTCATATTTCGCGGTGTCTCCAGACAAGATTGACTGTGAACAAGGTGTCGTTGACAAACAGTCTCCAGACAGGCCTTGCCAGCCAATCAAGATGTCGATCTGGAACAGATTTCTGAAATTCGCCTGTCTTATGGGCCTTGTCGTTCTTGTCCAATACTTCTTCCTGTTCTCTGGCCGGTTTCACGGATGGAAGGGCGACAGCGTCGTCGGTCTTGACAATCTCTGCCCTCAGGTCGAGGCACTCACTGCTCCACGACACGAGGCTTTGTTACACAGTCTCGATGATGAATTCAATTCGACAGAGTTCAAGCTCAAAGCGTACGAATCGTTGGGTGGTGCTGTCCGCATTCCGTGAGTCGTTGTTCCTTTGCATCTTTCCGCAGTCCTCATTGCGAGTGCTTGGATACTATTAGTACGGAATCTTATGATGATCTCGGACTTCCGTCGGAAGACCCTCGGTGGGAAATTGAGACCAAGTTCCACGAATATCTCGAGTCACGTTTCCCCAGGGTGTGAGTGCAACGTCATAGTCAATCTGATACCCTTATGACTTTTCTTTCAGTCATGCAAACCTTG
>JBBPJL010001313.1:0-10164 GCA_038088675.1 Xanthoconium separans
TGTAGCTTTTCGAACTCGAGGCAAAGGTTGTATGCGTCCATGTCCTCCTTGGTGAGGCACTGCACAAGAGGAGAGTCGGTGTTGGGAAGGGGGGACATAGTACGAGCGTAGATAGGGGCTACTGGTAGGTGGAAGCTCCGGGAAGTTATGTAATTCTCCGCTTCACACAAGCACGTGACCCAGCAATCGAAGACTGGACGTCATCCTGTATGTCTGTGGAGCCTGTTGTCCAGCCAGCGTGCTCACCACTTCCAGATACCAAGAAATGTGGGTCTGCGACGACGACGCTTATGGTGTGTACATGCTCGATGTTTCGACCCAAGTATAGTGAGTGCGAAAAAGACAGTCTGACAATCCGATCTCCCTTCATCGTCCAGTAACCGGTCACGCACTTCTCTGGTGCGCCATGTACCCGGATGAAACGTATCGAAATGTGGACGAGATGGTATGCTCGCCATTCCCTCAGTCGACCTACCCGTGTCTATATCATCCTCTCCAGTGAAAACAACTCGAACGGTGCACAGTCTCGCAGAGTGACAAGGTAGGGTGGGTTAACCAGTGTTACAAGCCAAGTTTAGACACGCATTGCTTGGCCATGTCCAAGTTGCCGTCGTGTCGTCTCATTCAGCGTGCAAGTAGGGCAATGTAAAATAATTTACGAGGTGCCTGGGCCAGAAAGTTCAACAGCGCTGGATGATTTGGATGCCAGACAGGTGCGATAAGTTTGATCAGCGCTTGTGATTCGAAAACAGAGATAAAACAGATTACACCGATCCTTTGCGTGCTGTTACACATTAATAAAAAAAGGATGCATAGAAAAGGAAAGAGCCCAGACTGGCGGTATGCGAGCGACTCGTTCAAAAAAACGATGGCCGACGCTCGGCGTCACTTCATGATGCACTACTACCGAGCGTCTCATCATCTCTTGTAATCCCCCTTACGCCGGGTTCTGGACGCCGATCCTCTCCCATGCATCAGACGGTCTTGCCAACCAAAGGTCGTACTTGTCACGGCATCCGCCAAATCTCCACACATAGATGTTGGATCCAAATGGTGGCGTTCTATACACGAAACAAGTGAGCGAATAAAATGGGGAGTATGCTACACCGAAAATGACGAGGATACACAAAAGAGAACGAGAGCGGGATACACGCACGACGCATGGAGAGATGGCTACAGATCGACATCGAGTCCGCAAAGAAAGGAGCGCGAGTGACTGTTGACAACACAGGACCGTCTACTTGGCATAGAGGACCGCCATGCTCAAAGACGAACAAGATGTCCGACGTGGCAGCGCTCACGACCAGTGCTGTCGGTCCCAGACTGAGATCGAGGGTATGCATATGCGCCGCGCCGTTCAGTGCCATCTACATATGTCAACATCAGGAGCGACAGGAGGAACATGGTACGCACTGAAGTGGTGGCTGCGTTGACTGACGTCGACATATGCGTTGTCATCATGTTCGCCGACGAGCACACGACACACGACAGCATGAGGATGAAGAGCATGGTGGTGAGCGCACATAGAAAGGGTGAATGAAAGGGAGTGGTGAGGGTTGGCTTGAGAGGAGGACGTTAATCGCAACGGAGGGACATGCATTGCACCCGTGCATCGCGGTGACGAAGGATTGTCTTGAAGCACGCCATTGAAGTCGTTCACAGTGGATTTGAATGATACGAGTACTTTGATACATTACAGTGTCAACTAATGTATTTCTGAATGACTGGCCCACTGCTCTATGACGTGTGTTGGTATATAGAGTGGCGGGCGGGACAACAGGGCGTAGCTCAGTATTTCCCCTGAAGCACCGTCGGCTGACAAGACATTCAAATCATCAGCATCTCGGTAAATCTGGTCTATGTACTCAGCAGATCCTGAGAAGTGAGCCACCTTGCAGCAAGTGGCATGCAAGGCGAGCAACTCCGGTGAAGGAAGTGGTAGATGTTTTGGATCTGGGGTTGTGAGGGTGATCGTTTTGCGTACATTGAATCGTTTTCGGCTCAAGTACCTGACTTCGTAACAATTCTTCTGAGACTGGTGAGAGAGATTTAAGTATTGTGGCTCAGAACACATGGCAACTCACCGTAGCTTCAAGGTATAACAGCAGCCGATCAAAATATCCATGTGAAGCGGGGTCCAAAGTCAAGATATTCGTCAGGGAGTGAATCTTGTTCCCATTGAAGTCAGCGATGTCATAGTGGAATTCCCTGAGCACAGTCAGTACCAAAGAAGAAGAATCAAGCTGAAGATCAAGACATGAGTTGTTTGCCATAACATGAGACGGCCACACACCTTAGTATTCTCTTCGGTTTTAGTTACCAAACCAAAAAACAAGCCCTCTGGAATGATGTGAGCACACTCCGTGAAGGCTGCGTTTGGATCGTCCCAAGGGGCACTTTCATCGACTGTACCGGTTACAATGCATCTCCAATTGTCACGAATGAGTGCCTGCACAAAATAGGCTGTAAAAGACATGATGGATAAATCATAGTCAATCACTGACATGTGCTTTGGCGTCTTCATGGCGCTTCGGGGCCTGGGTGATGTCGGTCCTTGTCTTGTTCTTCTCAGGTTCAAAGGTGGGTCGTGATGGGTGTTCGCTGGATTTCGGCGTTCGACCTCTGAACTTCTTGACTGGATAGGATGAATAGGTACGTCAGTGTGGAAAGAGTGGAGGTGGAAAAAATGGAAAACTCACAAGGCAAAATGACATGACATTCAAAGAACTCACCAAGATCAGCGAGGTCACCATCCCATGAACATATACACTCGCTGACTTGAGTGCGCACACCCTGATTGGGTGCATGGAGCAGCAAAAAGCCAAGAATTCGAATGAAGCGCAGTTTGTTCCTCAATTCTGCATGTAGTTTTTCGAACTCGAGGCAAAGGTTGTATGCGTCGACGTCCTTGTTCTTGAGACATTTTACAAGAGGAGAGTCGGTGTCGGGAAGGGGGACCATAGTATGAGCGTAGATAGGGGCTAGGTGCTTGAACATGGAAAGTTCAATCTCCGCTTCAACCACACAAGCACGTGACTCTGCTCTCTGCTCTCTGTATTGAGTCTGTGGAGCCCTCACCGCTTCCAGATATAAAGAAAAATGGACAGTCTGTGGTGATCATCGACGCTTGCGGTGTACACGTTCACAGGCAAAAAAAAAGAAACATCATTGTTCAAAGTGAGCGCGATGACAAATCGTCCAGTGACCTGACTACATTACGTGCATGCTATCCACGTCGACGACCACCCGCGCGTGGGACGGAGGGATGGAGCTTGTACAGGGGGATACACGCCGGTGAGTGTGCTCCCGTTGCGTTGGTCTTTTTGCTCGCAATGACCTTGTTTCTGAAACGTGCGTCATGTCTAGTGTGAGACCGTTTTTCACCGCATCGCAGGGGTGTCCCTGTACCTTTGACGCGTCTTTCGATCTTGGGCTTGGCTTGTACGCGGATATACATGACGTGGACTCTGCCGCGGTGTGTCACGGGGTACTATCGCAGAGCGGCGCGCCAATACCCCCCATGCGCTGTCGTACGCAAGTCCAAGCCATGGATGAACATGGTTGCATTCACTGCTGTCCCATCTCCTTGCCGAGTCCTGGAACGCCATGCATCAGACGAGTCGTACTTGTCGCGCCGAATCTCACACATAGACGTTGCATCCACGCGGTGTCTTTTCTTTGCCTGTGTCCCCCGTCCACACATACACAACGCATTCCACACGATGGCATTCTCTATATAACACGACACCTAGAAAAAAAAAACCGAACCAATAAAGAGGGGGGGGTATGCTACACTGAAAACGACTAGGATACACGAAAGAGTGCGAGAAAACGACGCGCGCGGCGACTTGGCCGTACGGGATGGATGGCGAGATGGGGCTACAAGCAAACACACTCGATCGACATCGAGTCCGAGTCCGAGGAAAGAAAGAAAAGAAAGAAAGAAAGGAGTGCGGTGATAAACACGGGATGGGGGGACGTCTCACTCTACGAGCGTCGCGTTTCAAAAAAAAAAAAAAAGGTTTACAAGACGAACAAGACGGCCGACGCCGTGGCGCTCACGACCAGCGCTGCGGGTCCGAAACCGAGGTCCAGGACATGAATGTGCGCCGCGCCGTTGGCGTGTGCCGTGGCAGTCGGTGTCATCTAGAACGCCGCACTGGCATCAACGTCTGCGACAAAGGGGACGAAGAGGCATGGGGTACGCACGGAAGTGGTGGCGTTGACCGACGACGACGGCGTGGGCGTGGACGTGGACATCGCACTCGCACTGCTTGTCCCCGTCAACGACGAGGACGAGGCGGTGGTGTGTGCAGCGAGCGCGGGGTGGCCCGGCGGGGGCGCGTCCAACACGTGGTTCCATGGTCGGCCGAATTGGGGGACGGCGGACGCTGTGCGGAGGCAGAGGGGGTCAGTTTCGAGCATACAGCACACGACACCAGGAGACGTACCAGAGGTGAACAAGAGAGCGAGGACGAAGAGCATGGCGGTGTGGAAGAAATGCATCCTGGAACGCGCGTAGAAAAGGCTGTGGGGATGTAGTGAAAGGGAGTGGCGAGGGCCGGCTCGAGAAGACAGGAGGAGGGGTTCAACCGCGACGGACGTGCAATAAGGACGCATCAGAAAGAGCACTTGTTATATACACGCATGCGCGTGTACAAGACGGCCATAACGGACGAGCACGTCCTTGTATTTCACGGCGACCGAGCTACGAACGCTGCGTCCCAAGACAAAGACATGCCCAAATAAGGAATACAAGCAGGCGTTTGGGCGTTGAACCGCGTTTGGCAGATCGTTTGTTCAAACACTAAATTGCTACACGTACTGTAATAAGACACAACGACTACCACACTCAATCCACGTCCTCGATGGGATCCAATGTCGGCTGCAACGCGGCATGTCGCACAGACAACGACGGGATTGCATCCGACGCCGGCTCGCTCTTCCCGGCGGCGCGGCTCGTGCCCGCTGTAGCACCGCCTTTCCGGGCCGCCTTCTTCCCCCGAGCAAGCACGAGGTTCCGGTGCTGCTTTTCGCAAAAATCCCTAAACGCCTCGAGCGCGTCCGACACGTGCAGCTTGCTCGGCCGGTCCACTATCCTGTGCGTCCATTCCATCAGTTGGCACCGCCGAGCCAAAAAAAAAAAAACACGCTCCCGACACACGCACCGTGCCGACATCTCCTCTACCACGTCGCTCCCTTTCAAAAACGGCATGTCGACGACGACGTTCGCATACACCTTGAGTAAGAGCGCAGGCCCGCCCGCGACCGCGACCGCGGTGTCGACCCAACCCTGCAAGCGCGCCTTGATATTCGGCCGAAACTCTTCGCGCAGGTCCTCGGCCTCGGGATCGTCGCCGTCGAGGTCAAAGAACCCGAGCATGTCGCCCTCGTCGCCGCCCTGGACGCCTGGGGGGAGCGGTATGCCCATCATGAGCGCGGCGAGGGCCATGGGGTGCGTGGTATCAGCTTGCGGAGTCGCGACGCCCTTGACCCAGCGCGTGATGCGGGTACGGCGGTTGAGCGTGTCTTGACCGAGCGCGAGGATCTGCGCGAGCTCGGTCTTGTGCACGTCGGCGTCGATGTTGCAAAAGCTGAAGCGGATCGCGGCGCGGAAGACACGCGTGACGTCGGTGAGCTCTTGCTCGATGATGGCGATGGCGTGGGTGCGGTGGAAAAAATTGCTGGACATGATGAGGACGGCAAATTGGAGTGCTGGGGCGTCCTGGGGGCGCAGGAGGTGTGTGTGGGCGTTGAGAAGGGTGTCGACGCTGTCTGATCTATTGTTGAGGGACATGATGCGCAATGCGGCGGAGAGGTTGTCGGGCGAGTGCCCTGCGACGGACATCAAGAGTGGGTGGAGTTGGTCCTCGAGCTCGTCTTCGTCCTCGGCGATGGCCAGCATGCTAGAATACACTGGACCCGAGGGAGCGACCTTGAAAATGTTGAGGAGGGCGTTGTGCACGATATCACGTAGGTGTGGTTGTTGGTCGGCGATGCGCCAGGACCAGTGAGACGCATGGAAGCAACCTGGGTAAAGCTGGTCACATAGCGTGGACACATCGTCGGAGATGTAATTCTGGTCGCCGTCGTCGTCGACGATGTCGAGCCATTCAAGGTCTGATACGTGTTCTTCGTCGTCGTCTGATTCGTCCTGCTCTTCAGAAAGGGCTGAGGAGGAATACGGCAAGGGAGAGACCAAGGGACGTACCAAAAGTACCGCCGCGCAAGAGTTGTTCGAGGGCACGCCAGCTGAGAAGCAGACGAATGTCGTCTATCATGTCAGGGACGAGGGTTCTTTGACGTTTTGAGCCTGTAGCGAGGACTGCCAAGAAGAGGTCACGCCATATCCACAAGATGACGCTTTCGAGATTCTGCGCGCCGTTGAGGGAGAAGGACTTGACGACCTTGCCTGTTGATCTTGTGATCTTGATCGGGATGAACATGGTGGAGTAGGAACATCTGCAACTGAGGGGCAAGTTGAGGGCAGGGACGGGGGAGATTAGGTAAAAAGACGTGCCCTCCACAGCCGTTTCCGATCTGCTCGACGGCATCGCAGGCGAACAAAAGACAAGCGTGTGCGACGCGAAAGTTTGTTCTGAATTCGAAGACGACCTTCCAGATGTCGTTTAGCCAGTGTACCAAAGAATCGACGGCTTCCGAGAGAAGCTGTTCTCTGCGGGAGCGTTCCTTGATGATGGCACGCTTTGAGTCACGCGACATCTCGAGCAAGAGGGCGGTGATCTCCTGCTTTTTTGCCTTGAGGTTCAGGTTCGGCATGCGGGCGAAGCGGTGTTGCATGTCTGCGGCGGACGCGATGACACGCTTTCGCCTGTCTTTCGAGACGATGTCGAGAAGGGGAACGAGCTGCTTCTGTACGAGAAGCTGTTGAGCGTCGTGAGGGAGTGCATCGTAGATCTGTATGAACCTGTGTGTGAACAATAAAACGACTGTAGTTACAGTAACGAAAAAAGACAAGCCAACCTTTTACTCGACATGGCGAAGACAAGGTGAGACAAGTCTTCCATTTCGATTACATAGATAAATCACGTGACATGACGCACGACCCTTTGTTCCTACATTCCAACACACGCACAACAAAAACACGTTGGAAACGTGCGGATTTCTTTTTTTCTTTTTTTTTTTTTTCTTTTCTTTTTTTTATTCTTTTCGTCAGCTTTTAAAAAAAATGTCCACGTCCCCACGCGAAAGACAGCGCACTCTCAAAACCCAGTCCATGCCGATCGTCCCATCCGTCATGCAGGTATTCAACGCCGCCAACGTCCAGCGCCCATCTCCATCCGCCACTCAGCCAAGGACGCCCCCGTCCGCAAACAAGCGGGAGGATGTGCAGGAACACTACTCCCAACCACAGCAACCACAGCTCAATCCGACTATGGGCTATCCCCGCCCCATCAACAGGATCGCGCCTCCCTTTCTCGCTTCCTTTCATGCCATGGAGGAACACTGGCACATGACAGACGAGCTCATGGCAGAGATCGAGCGCGCAGACTATGCACAGACACTCAGCCAGCAACCCCCGGCACCAGGCACTTCCGGCGTCGCTTACGCTGGCGGTGCCCAGAGCGGCCCAGTCTACGTCCGCGAGGCCCCCTCCCCCCACAAGGACTCCCTCCTCGACCGCCCCCGTCCATCCGATCACACGATCAACAAAGAGCGGCCCCTCCGTCAGAACGAACGCGATCCACAGCCCAGCGACAGCATACAAGCCAGGACTCGTCCTCTCCCCGCCAGTCCCGGTAACTCCCCCTCCTACTCTCCTCAGGGGCATCGTGACCCCCAGGCACGAGGTCCGTCCCCGGATCGCATGTCTCCCCCTTATCACACGCCCCCAGGATCTTCCGGCGAAAGTGCCAACCCCGGTGACCATATTTCCCTAAAGCGTGACTCCTTCTCCGGCTCACACGCTTCCCGGATCCCGACCCCCCCAACCGCCCGCAAATCCTCCGGCGCCAGCAATGCGGACAATACCCGCGCCACACCTCCCGCAGCCAGCAAACTTGCTAGCCAAACGCCACCCCTCCAGGCGATGAAAACCCGCACGCCTGACAAGTCTCTTCCCGTACAGGAAGAACTAGATGACGACGTCACCGCGTCGTCCAAGAGTCATCCCGGCCATCTCCAGTATGATCACGGTGGGAATCCCCCTCGCGATGACGACGATGACACTTTGATCGATACCGAGACCGGTTATATGCGCCCTGGGAACGACAACGATCGCGATGCCGATTCCGCAGGTTACACCCCACGTTCCCCAAGCGTCACCCTCCCAGACGCTTACTCCCCTAGACACTATGTGACGACCAACAATCGTCTCTCGAATCTCACTAAACACCATCGTAACGGTTCCACAGATCAGCTCGGCCTCCGCAGTTTTGACGCTGTCGTCAGCCCGAAACCGATTGACAACCGTGAGTCGCCCACGCTTTTTCTGGACCTGAATGCTCAACCACCATCAGAAGACACCGTCAGACGTCGTTCCTCCAACGACGATCGAACCAATCGCGCTGCCGAACAACCCCCAACTCATAGTCCTCAACATCCCCGTCCACATTCCCTCCAGACCCAAGCACTCCCCGAAGACCACTATTACGACGATGCTGCCGCAGCGTACCTCCAAACCTACTTTCAGGCTGTTCGCCCCAACGCCCCCATCCCTCCTACACCTCACAGCCAGACCGGCGCACCATCCCCATCCCCATTCGTGTCTAGCATACAACCCAGCCCCGCCCCTCCCGTCGGTTCTCCCTATCCTTATCCCTTCAACCACGTCCGTCGCAACCCCTACCCCGTGCATGCCGTCCCTACTGCACCATCTACCACCTACGATCCGAACGTCATCGAAGAGCAACTCGCACTTCAGATGCAAATGTATGCGCTCAACAACAACGCCCCCATGAGCGATTCCACCTTTTCGCCCTCCTCCACCCCGTTCCCAGGCGGCGGTGGCGCCGCCTACAATCCCTGGGCGTTCCTCCAAGCCTCGCGCGCCTTTGGGGGTCGCCGATTCGACTCGATGAGCTTGCAGTCCTCGCCGAGCCATCAGCCCGTCAGTCTCCCCTTTCCGAACAGTCGCGGAAGGGGAGGTCTGAAGCGCCGAGAAAAGTCGTCCAATTTGCGGACGCCTGGTTCGGCGGGAGCGGGGGCAGTCAAACAAAAGGTCGTGCAGCCTCCGCCGCGCGTGGAGAGCACGCAGCCGCGGGATACGAGTCCGGAGCCGTATTCGTCCGGCGAGGAGACTGCTGGGGAGGGGTACCCAGTGCACGAGGAGCCTGCGTGGGTGAACGGGGATGGGGTGGACCATCGCGGCGGCGAGGATGACGATGCAGAGTGGGTCGACGAAGAAGGGGACAAGGACGAACTGTTGGATCTCGAATACCACCCCTCGTTTATACCCAGCACGGACAAGCGACGACGCAAGTGGGATGCGCGTTGGGAAGCGCTACAGCAAGCGGTAAGCGTCTGCTGTCATTTTTAGTTGGCGCTGCTGATGAACACGCGCGCGTACCTATAGTTCCACGCGTTGGATTGCGAGACGGACGCAACGATGATTCTCCTCGCGGCGCCGTCCCATTCGACGACGTTGCACGCGGTAACGTCGCGTGCGGTGCGGCGCGACCGGCTGATCCGGTCCCCGGCGATGACACAGATCCGCACGGCTTTTAGAGGAATCGCGGCACGACGGACCGCCACGCGTTCGCGCACGGCGACGGCCTCACTCCTCGCACGATTACGGCGCGCCTCTGTAGACGGCAGCGTCGGTACGGACGACAATGACGATGGAGAAGACGATGGCGCGACGCGCAACGTCGAGCTCGAGCGTGCGCTCGAGACGGCGTTGGGGAGTCTGGAGACGCTGCGCGTGATGTACGGGCAGCGTGTGACGCGGTGGGAGGAGGAAATGGAGCGTATTTCGGAGGAGAGGGGACGGGTGGAGTTGTTGTTGAGGCAGACGCTCGGGGTGAGTTTGGAGGGTCAGGGTTACGGTGGGAGGGTTTGAGTGGAGAGGGGTGGTTATGCTGTGTATGTCTTTTTTTATGCTATACCATGCGTTTTCTTTTTTTTTTGGTGGGGGGCGACATTGTAGATAGAGATGGACCTCATACGCACACGTTCTGAATCCATGATCTTCAACTCGCATCG
>JBBPJL010001314.1:0-10152 GCA_038088675.1 Xanthoconium separans
AGTTTATCCAAAATATGGCACTGGTGTATGATATGTCATTAGTATGATACGCGAGGCGACTGCAAAGTCCAAGGATGGTCGAATTGATCAATCTGACTTCCTTAACCACTCTGCCGCAAGCTCCCGCTATTCACTCTTCACCCCCATGGAGGCTTCCATCATCTTCCATTTCGCTGGAAGAGGAGACGGCAACAAAAGGCTTGCCTTAGTTGACTTTGCACAGTTGTTGGACCCTCGCTGGAGACCTCCACACGAAGAATCAGAAGGAAAGGCTGCGACCTCTGAAACTTCATTCTTGAATGGACTCTTGCAGTCCATGTATAACTTTGCTCAAGGAGGTCAGTGTCGATGGGGGTTGTGAGTAAATGTTACTGAACAGGTTGACAGGGATTGCTGGTGCATTTGGGGCAACAATTGTGTATCCCATTGACATGGGTGAGTAAGCTTGTACGAACGGGTGCGATCAGATGTACTGAAATATGGTCCATCAGTGAAGGTCTGTCGCATCGATATTGTACCATGGAGATCGTTGATTTGAACCCGTGTTTATTAGACTCGGTGAGGTTCTTCTGATGCTTGATCATCGTTTTTAAATTGACGGCTTTGGGAACCATAGTATACAAAATCAACGGAGCACAGTTGTCGGTCAAATGCTGTACAAGAACAGTATTGACTGTGCTCAGAAGATTCTTCGTAATGAAGGATTCCTTGGATTCTACCGCGGTCTTGGCCCTCAGTTGATTGTGCGGATGCTTGCTTCATTTGGAAGGGTACAGCTGATATCAACCATAGGGCGTTGCTCCAGAAAAAGCAATCAAGTTGACCATTAATGACCTCGTACGTAGGCGGGCAATGGACCCTGAAACTGGTCGAATCAAACTAGGTTGGGAGCTGATTGCTGGTGGTACTGCGGGTGGTTGCCAAGTTGTATGTATACTGACCCTTTCTTACTGTAACTTTACTGATTCGAACAGGTCTTCACAAATCCCCTAGAAATTGTGTATGAAATCGTTTCTCTTCATGGCTGTTAACAGAGACCCTGTCCAGGAAAATTCGATTGCAGGTTCAGGGTGAAGCTGCCAAGTTAGAAGGTGTCGCGCCGAAAGGTGCGGTGCACATCGTCCGGCAACTGGGTCTTCTGGGTTTATACCGTGGAGCAAGCGCTTGTTTGCTTCGTGATATCCCGTTTTCCGCGATTTACTTCCCTGCCTATGCACATCTCAAGAAAGACGTTTTCCACGAGGGGTACAACGGAAAACAACTTAGTTTCTTTGAGACACTCGGTTCAGCTGCCATCGCGTGAGTCCTTGTACATCATTTCCTGGTTTTCTCCATCTGAGAGGATCTGTGCAGCGGTATGCCTGCGGCCTACTTGACTACTCCTGCAGGTCAATTTGAGAGCGTTTCGCTTTGAATTCCTGCTGATGAACTAGTAGATGTGGTGAAGACTCGCCTTCAAGTGGAGACTCGCAAAGGCCAATCTCACTATAACGGTGCAACGGACGCTTTTATTAAAATATGTGAGCTTACGTTTATCACCAATATGCCCATACAGAACCTGACCGAATACTGCGTAGATCGAGAAGAGGGCTTCAAAGCGCTATTCAAAGGCGGTCCAGCACGCATTCTTCGAAGCAGCCCTCAGTTTGGTTTCACATTGCTTGCATACGAGTATCTTCACAAAGTAAGTGACGCCTCATTGGTATATTGGGGTGACTGAACAGCCCATTTTCACAGTACCTACCTGTAAGTAAGCTATGGCGAGAAAATGACGGTGCTGACACTGCCGTGCACGATCAGTACCCATGGGAAGATAAACCACCCCAAGTACAAACCGCACTTACTTCGCGGCAAGACGACATGTCAAGAATCCGTGCCCGAAATGCATTGAAAATTTTGCTTGACGTGCATGGAGATTTTGGGCGCCGTGCTGCCAACTTTAATCCCCCTCTCATTCGTCCCTCGTCCAGGTTGGCGTGATGGACAGGCATTTGAACTATCCGTCGTACTACTCTCTTTATGCTTATCCGCTATCCTAATCATTTAGAAGCAAGAACTGGTATACTAGACATCAGTTACTTTACATAGTAAAGTTGCCTTGTGGATCCACACGTACATACAACTGTTTCTTATCAACCAAATCTTGTTTCCCTCTGCGTCTTTCGTTCGCACAGCGATGCCGTTGCGTGAAGTCCAGGCACAGGCTGCACCACTGCGGAATGACAACGAACGGTTTCTCATCTTCTTCTCTTCAAGATTACCAGGAAGCAATATCCCATGGTGTCCTGTGAGTTGACAACTTTCGGATATGATAACTTATCTGGTACCTTCTAAGAGATGAACATCAACAGGATTGTCGTGATGTGGAAGTTTTGATCAGAGACAAGTTTGGTTCTGAAGGCCCCTCCGCCGTTTTAGTCTACGTTGGCCAAATGACGGAGTAAGTTATACAGCATTCAATTCAGGCGGCCTTATCAAGGTGAGGACAGATGGAAGACACCCAACAACATCTTCCGTCAAGAGCCATGGAAAGTTACATCTATCCCGACTATTATCAAGCTCAGCGAAGTGGGTCGCCTAGTATCCCGGGCATTCCGCTTTACTGACTCACGATCATGCTAGGCTGGAGAGGAAGTCGGGCGTCTGGTTGACGGACAGAACTCGATATCGGAGGAGTTGTCTTCATTCATTCAGTAGCCAATCAGCGGCGCTGCTCAATTCATCCTGTGCACATGCTACACCTGAATAAATATTCAGATGAACGGGTTAAACTCCGAATTCCGATGGGCGGAAGCCAGGATTGAAATTTTTGCCTATACAGCTTGCCTCATAAGTGACGTATGTTGAGGTTGTTACACAGCACTTGTCATCGGCAAACTGTCAGTGAGTTGTCGCCATTCATTACGTCGGATTTCACAGCAATGAACATGTAGGAGTCCTTTTCATTTTACTCAGAGCGCCGAGCTCTTTTTCCGTTGTTTCAGGTGGGTAACTTGTACCGCCCCGTTTCAAACTTGGCTATCGGGATCCACCCTGTGGTTGTTAGTTCGAATATTCTCTGACCTGTGGATGCGGTAACGTGGCCTGCCGTAGCCATCCTCTGCGTCGTCCCTTCTACTTGGTGCTTCCATGCTTGACTCTACAGGAATTCACAGCAAAGCATGATACCAGAGAATCCATAAAAGTGGTCGTAAAGTCCCAACTTCATCTTAACTTCCCTGCACCTCTCAGTCGTTCGACCAGATCCCCCAGCATGCCCGGCCTCACAATCCAACCTTCATCCGACATCCGCGTTCTCGAGCACTATTCTGCTGAGGCCTTCCTCGCCGTCTCTTATCCTACACTTTGCAGACATGAGCGTTCTTCCAATATTATTCTCGCTCACGCCCTCAAGAAAATTACTGCGGAAGCAGCACTGACGGGCTGCCAGTTTGTAACGCAGTCAGAAGTAACACTCGATGCACCGTCAGGTGACGAACCCAGCGACTCGTTATGGTTAACCGTTTGGTCAACGTCTCCACAAGGCAGTGTAGATCTGGAGCTAGTTTTGGCTTGTCACCAGGCGGGAAGATATCAACTACCTGTCTTCCTGTGGGCGACCCAGCTCAAGATGCTATCCTCACCGCAATGGTTGGCTAGCCGTCTCTCGGCCCTGGCTGGCCGCTTGGCGTCATGTGTTTCGCCAACCCGCGTCTTCTCCGTTTTTGGTATGACCGCACTTGTGAAGGCATTTAGCAAGTGCTGGACAAACCTGACCGGCTTCGAGGTGGAACCAGAACCGTTCTATTCCGCATACTTCACCTATTGCACTAGAAAAACTCTCACTGACTCAGAGGTCGATCTGCCATTCGGACACCTTATCAGACGCGGAGTGATCTCAGATATTGAAGACATTGCGCGGCTTGGCAAAGGTTTCGCAGATGATTCGGTGTGTGGTGATCACGTGGCCGTCCCCATTGATATGATACTGATACTTATTGCTTAGATATATTTCCCCCTGACCGTCGACCAAGCACTTGAGGAGGCCTGCGAGCTCGTGTCCAAAGGTCAAATTTGGCTGTACGAAGCATCAGGCGAAATCGCTGCCATTTGCGCAGTCACTCGATCGTCTGCGAACGTCTCGGCGATCACCAAAGTCTATACTTGCCGGAATTGGAGGCGTCAGGGTTTTGCCGAACATCTGGTTCGCAGTGTAACTCGTCGGTAAGTAGATCAAGTCTATTTTCATCCTGTTTTCCTTGACGCTTTTGACACAGGTTACTGTACTGCGGTAAAGAAAGCGTCGTCTTGTACGTTGGCATTGAAAACAGTGCCCGTCGTGTCTACCACCGCGTCGGATTTGTCGGACTTTCCGGGCGACCCGAGGAAAGGCCGGAAGACGTGGAAGATGCATTGGAACTTGGATTTATTGGCACTGACCGTGGACATTGGTGAATATTTGAATACCGGATTGGTTGTTGGACGGTCTCCATTTTATTTGCGCATATGACACTTACGTAGCTCCTTCCCCGTGACATACATAGCTTAGAGGCAACAATCTTTTAGACATCGAACGTGCATATTTTTCCTGTTGCACTCTTTAAAGAGTTTAGGTAGTCCTAACTGACCCACACCGAGTAAAGTCCCCCGAATGACCGCCACTTTTATGTGATACAACAATATTACTTATCACCATGTCCTTGCCAGCGACAGCCTTGAGCATATCCCAAACTGTAAGCAAGCCGACTGATACAGCAGTCAGTGCTTCCATTTCAACGCCAGTTTTGCCTTCACAGGAAACTGTAGCTGTGCACCGAATCCTGTGCGATAACGGATGGGAACACCCATATTGACTTTCTGGAAGCTCTACCACCTCGGGGGTCAGCGTAACTGAGATGTGAGAGAGTTGCAGGGGATGGCACAAGGGTATCAGTTCTGAAGTTCGTTTACATCCCATTATCGCTGCGAGCTGTGCCACAGTGAGGGCATCACCCTTATTGGTGGCCTTGGTTAGTAGTTTGTCCGATGATGGATTGTTTTCCGAATGGGACGGGCGTCCAGTAACCAGTTCGTAAGCCATTCTGGGAATATAGATATAACCAGTTGCTGTAGCGGTACGCTTGGTCATGTCTTTGTCACCAACATCAACCATGGATGGGCGGCCGTCGGAATTTAAGTGAGTTAACCTGGGCGTAGCGTTGGTTGAGCGACTGTGCCAGCGCCGCCAAAGTCGGATTATTGCAGGAGAATTGGTTGCAAGGGGAATGGGCCTCCCAAGCGGCAGTCCCGAAAAGGTACCCATCGATGGTCGGCGAGGCCCTGGGTAAATACAAAACATTGATCAGGACAGATGCTGCTAAATCTATCCCTACATATCAGAAGAAAAGTAGCTAACCTCCTATCAGGATCATTGGTCGATTGGTCAGAACATCAATACTCTCCATTCCTGCATGTTTCTCTTTCTTCCCAGCTACAGCAGATCCAATTATCTGGAGTAGATCTTGATCCGTTGCACCATTTCGAACTGCGTCGCGAAGCGAGACCTCCTTGGAATCGAATAAACAGACCTGACGGCGATGCAGAGTCAGAGAGCGTGCTTTTCAAGATACGGAAATACACTTGCCTTTATTTGACCGTCTGCGGTGAGTCGCAGACGATTGCAGGATGAGCAAAAGTGGTCAGACATACTGCTAATGAAACCAATGTTTCCCATGTATCCTGGTAATTGCCAGGAACGAGCGGTATCATTGAGTTCATCGGGTGCACGTGCAATGGCGGGGTGTCGGTGCTTGATAGTGTCCAGTAATTGCGTGGACGGTACCATTTTAGCTTTATCCCACTTATTGCCTTGTATCCGGACATGCTTAGTAAGAGAACTATAAAGCACACAAGCAATTACCTGTGAAAGGCATGAATTCGATGAAGCGCACGGAGAGACGTTTGTCTTTTGTTAATTCGACAAAGTCTAGGACCTCGGAGTCGTTGAGTCCTTTGACGACGACGACGTTTAGCTTGACAGAATGCAAGCCAGGGCAAGATAACGCGACGTCCAAAGCACGCAAGACGGCGTCATGCCCGGGGCGCCGTGTCATGAGTTCGAACTTGAACGGATCTAACGTATCAAGGCTGGATAGCTGGGGCTGACGTTTAGTTGGAGGCACAACAAGGGACAGACCTCAGGTTAAGGTGGGTGAGGCCTTTGATGACCAAGTCGGGCAAACGACGATGGAGGGCAAGTCCGTTGCTGGTCATTGCGATCGAATGGAGACCAGACGAGCGCAACTCATTGAGTCGCGCTGAGGTCAGTGTCGGATGACAGCCGATGCAGAATAGCGAGATGAGTCACCTATGATATTGTCGAGACCCTTTCTAATTGTGGGTTCGCCACCGGTCAAACGTATTTTTCGGACTCCACACTTTACGAAAAGAGAGGCCAGACGAATGACCTCGTCGTCTGTGAGGATGTGTTGTCTGGGAGAAAGTTCGACTCCCTCGGTGGGCATGCAGTAGAAGCCTGGTGACTGAATGAATTGGGAATGGCGGCTGGACTGATGAGAGAACATACATCTTAGGTTGCATCGCTCTGTGAGCGATATGCGAAGGTAGTCGTGTCTGCGGTTGAAGGAGTCGACGAGGGCGGGTGAAAAGGGTCTGTGTGCCTCGATGTGTGCGATTTTATCCTGACGTGAGCGTCGGCGGGGTGAGCGGGAGAGCTGAGAGAGAAATTCGTACCTGCGCTCGTGCGCGAACGTCGGTGAGGGTGCGCGCTAGATATGGATGCGCTGAGCGGATGGGAATGCGGACCAACATACTTGACTGGTGACCTCATTCAGCGCAGTGTGTGACAGACTGTAACTAATCAGCTTTGTCACTGATTTCCGCGACGCGTCACTTTGCTCATTGCGCGTCCATCATCAACTACATGGCAAGTAGTACCCTCGTTCTCGTCGTTCGTCCGTCTCGTCTCATACGCACACAGTCCGCCCTCCAATACAACGGTGGCTCCGTAATAGCCATGGTCGGCAAAGACTGTGTCGCTATCGCCTCCGACTTGCGTTTGGGCACCCAGGCATTGGGCATTTCATCAAACTTCCAGAGGGTACTCCGTCTCTCTCTTCCCTCATGTATCTACGTCCCTCACCGTTCGTCAGGTCTTTCCAATAACAGACAAATTGTATGTCGGTCTTCCCGGTCTGGCCACCGACGTCACCACACTGTAAGTCACCTCTGGCCCGCGATCGCCCTCTCTCACAACTCATCGTAGATACGAGCGCTTCCGTTATCGCGTCAACATGTACACTATAAAGGAGGAACGTGAGATCCAGCCAGAGACGTTTACCCACATGGTGTCCTCCACTCTGTATGAGCACCGTTTTGGCCCTTACTTTATCGAACCCGTCATCGCCGGTCTTTCAAAGTTACCCACAGGCGCATCCAAGCCTTTCATCGCCGCAACAGATCTCATAGGTTGCATAAACTTCGCCAAAGATTTCGTCGTCGCTGGGGTCGCCAGTTCAAAACTCTACGGTATTGCAGAGGGCCTTTGGGAGCCCGACTTGGAACCAGAGGATCTTTTCGAGACCATTTCGCAATCTCTGTTGAACGCGGTAGATCGAGATGCATTTTCGGGCTGGGGTGCAGTCGTGCACGTAATGTGACCACATTCACCTTGCATCAGATCTCCTCCTCATCAATCCTTTCCATCCAGTACCAAAGACCGCGTCATATCGCGCACACTCAAGGCCAGAATGGACTGAGTCGTCACTGTAATATTCTTGTTGTAGAAACGTGCCTCACAATGGAAATGTAGCCCGCCCAGGGCCCAGTGTCAATCCACCAAATCTGCTCTTTTCGTGCTGCATAACTTGAGCGGTAACACGACAGTTCTAGTTTGATCGGGACTTGAAGTCAGCGCCAACCCGACTTGGCTAAACTGAGTTCCGCCGTTCCAGTATTCGACGACGATGATAGATGCGATCTTGGGAGACCTGCAATTGCCACCCCGCACTTTTCCTCTCAGTTTCACGGAAGCCTCCGTCAATACTCGTGGAGTCCGTGTTGGCTTCTCGACACCCCAACATCAGAGGTCCCCCGATGTCACTGCGATCATCCTTAACTGGTCCCGGTTGGATAATGTGGTCCAAATCGTATCCCTCCTTTGTGGGCCATGGCTAGATGACACCATCGCTGAAGTATATGTCTGGAACAACAATCCGAACAGCCTGTCCAAAGAGGTGAGAATTTGATCGCTTCCTACTGATTGGTGTATAGTGAACGTGGCCAGATTTTTGCCAGTGCTCACTGTGGCATCGGGAAGCTCAGGATAGAGAATTCCCCAGAAAACCTATATTTTTATGCTCGGTACCTTGCATGCATGAAGGCTTCCAACCCATACTGTTTTATCCAAGTATGTTTCCTTGCACGACTCCCTTGCCAATCAATTAAGGAGGGCACACTCAGGATGACGACTATATTGTCTTGCCAGAGCTCATAAAGACACTTCGTGTTCGAATGGGAGAATCGTCGCAGGGAGGCATATATCTTTTGCCCCCGCACGAGCATCTGTCCAGCAGGCTGCGTACAACAGTAACACCGAATGGTGTCCACACAAGCTTTGCGTGGCTAGGTTATGGCACCATGATAAATCGGCAACGAGTCCTCAGCTTTGTTTCTCTCTTGCACGATGATCCTCTCGGGATGACAGAGGAACAAATCAAAATGGCAGACAACTATTTCACTGTCTTGAGCAACGAAATACCGGAAATTTGGTTTGATCACGGAACAGAGCTTGGGGGAGGTCAACCATTCACTGTTGGCAACGAAGGCAACGAACGAAACCGATTACACATAGTATGTTCCTGTCATTAAATGATATCTCTGGCCTGGCTCACAAAACAGGAAAATGCATGTCGCTACCTAGACAAAATCGTAGCATTCCCGCTCTCCGTCACACCACGGAATGACACTCAAATTGACAGTTTGGGTTTTGTGATGAGGGACGATTACCGTTGGCATCCAGAACATCTTCATGTAAACCGCACAGCTGCCCTCGGTACGCCTTATCTGGTGGAGAGCAACATTAGACTACTTCCCGATGACAACATTCCTAATTGCCTTGCCGCGATCGACTTGCTCGTGAACGAAGAGAGACGGGCTAGGCAGATAGGACAGGAAGCAATTTTGCACTATCAACGATATGCACTGTCCTGCGCCGTGGATGGGAACCCCAACACCGCGTTCCATAGTCCTTATGGTGCGTTAGAGCGTGGTATATCGAACAACCTTTGAATAGTACGCACAGACGCAAAACAAGACGACTACATTCTTGTTGACACGTTGTCAATATTCGAATTCGATGATGCCATAGTCGAGTTGGTTTTACTCGTGGCCGCGAACAATGAGCAGATACTTTGCAAATCGAAATATGAGTGTTCTTCCGACGGAAAACACTGGGTAAGCATCACAATTGCATAATAGGTGGTGCCGAAATGTAACGAATTTGCAGCTTCTGTCGCCATACCAGCCTTTATCCCGAGCAGTAGAGTCAACTTGGGAAGATCTGGATATCGATTTGATGGAGTACAGCGTGCGGATGGCGGGTAACCACGCTCGGTACTTCAAAGTCACGGCTGGGGAAGATGTTTCTCTTCCATGGGTGATATATGAGGTGTGGGTGAGGTCGGTGTTACAGATTGAGTAGAACATCGTGTTGCATGTTTCATCACAGGAGCGCTCCGCTTATTTAGTAGACAACTCCGCTTCACGCCGCTTTCAATACATCCCAAGCCAGTCCCATTTGGCAACAAGTCGTTTTCTTCTGCTACGGGGTTGACGATGCTCCACCTAGCAGCGAAGAGCTCATTTAAACCTGATGCTGTGTTTCGAGGAGCACAACGCTCTATTTCAGTTCAGGTAGCCCGCATGTATTCCCAAGGCTGTCATGCTAAGGTTGTACGGCAGTCATTGCTCCATGGATCACCAGATGCCCGGAAGGCAGGCGACATTGAAGTACAGCAGCATTCAAGGCTCGTTGCCCGAGGTAAATATGTCCATGGGTTCGAAGGTAAGAGCCATTGGTGTGCGTTAAACCGATGCATATGATGGTTGGTTAGTCCATCAAGTGAAGCCCGACTCGATCGACGAGTACAAGGTTGCAGCGTGCGTGTTTTCCTG
>JBBPJL010001316.1:0-10144 GCA_038088675.1 Xanthoconium separans
AATACTAGGACATGGGATGGACGAAGCATACGCCTGAAGAAACAGATTCCCCTTCTTCAGACTCGCTGAACCTCAGGAAGTGTATAATGCAGACGGAACCATCAATAGATCCGGAACCATTCGCTATCGCACCCGAGTCACCATCTACATCCAGGGAGTTCCTTGGAACCAGGACTTCTTTATTGTTCGCTGTGGAAAACAGAACATGATCCTAGGAATGACCTGGCTCATGGAGGTCAACCCCCTCATTGATTGGTCTTCAGGAACGGTAGAAATAAGTGGCGACCCCCATCTCCCCTCCAGACAACAACCCATACATCAACGATATCTTCTAAGGGCTATGGGACTAGATATGGACGACCGTATCGAACAACGACTGTACAAAAGGAAAGGACTGGGGGAATATCTCCCAAAGAAGGAATGGATATGCCAAACCACCCTTTCGACCCAACTCGCCCAGGAAGCAGGAACCAAGAAAACCGAACTTCCAACAGAGTACGAATGGTACAAAAAGGTCTTCGAGGAACTGTCCAATCAATTACCTCCGAAACGAGTGTTCAATCACAAAATCGAATCAGCTAAATCCCGCTGGACAAGAGGCCTGTAAAAAGTTTATTGAAGAACACCTCGCTTCAGGAAAGATAGAGCCATCCAAATCCCCACAAGCATCTCCCTTCTTTTTCGTTCAAAAGAAGGATGCAAAACTCCGCCCCTGTCAGGATTACCAATACCTTAACTCCCAAACCATAAAGAACGCCTACCCCCTACCCCTTATAGGCGACCTCATTGATAAACTGGGCGAATCAGAGCTGTTCACCAAGATGGACGTATGGTGGGGGTATAACAATATTCGGATCAACCCGGCGGACAAATGGAAAGCCGCCTTCATCACCCCCTATGGGCTCTATCAACCGACTGTAATGTTCTTCGGCATGTGCAACTCCCCCGCCACGTTCCAGGCCTACATGAATGACACCTTTGCTGACATGATCGTGGAAGGATGGCTGGTCATCTACATGGACGATCTCCTCATCCACTCTAAAAATGACCCAAAGCAACATGAGGAACGAACACGAAGGGTGTTAGCCTGAATGGAAGAACAAAAACTCTTCCTCAAACTCAAGAAGTGTACCTTTGCTGCGAAGGAAGTTGAATACCTCGGAATGGTGGTCGGGAACGGTAGAGTCCAGATGGACAAAACCAAAGTAGACACCATCAGGGACTGGAAACCCCCCCAATCGGTAACCGCAGTACAATCCTTCTTGGGATTCTGCAACTTCTACCAGAAATTTATCCTGGGGTTCTCCGATATCGCTCGGCCACTCAACGACCTCACCCGGAAAACCACTAAGTGGGAGTGGAACGACACCCACCAAAAAGCCTTTGAACAGCTGCGAGATACTTTCCTACAATGACCCGTCCTCACTATGCCTGACACCTCCAAACCCTTCACCCTGATGACTGATGCTTCCCTCGTCGCAACCGGAGCAGTCTTAATGCAAAAGGACGGAAATGGGGACCTTCACCCATGCTCCTGTTACGCTTACCGTGACAACTGGAGTTAACGCAGTTGTGGAGGGCAAAACAAGGAGAAAGCTATGTTCTGTTTGATAGTCATCGACTTAAGCTGGGCAAAGTTGACGATGTCACACTCAACCCTTATGAAAGGGTCCTCTTGTGATGACGCGAAGTCCTAGTTCTTCGCAGGATAAGGGAGAGAGAGACCCAAGTGAGAAGAGGGGACTTCGAGTGAGGAGAACTCCAGTAAATGCGGTATAATTGCGTAGAACTAGATTGGGCTTCTACAAGTACAATGCTCAAGTATTTATATGATGCGAGATCCAGCATGGACCATCGGGTCTGGTAGGAAAGGATGAGTGTTCCACAAGTCGGAACGTAACGGACGAAAAGGAATCGGAAAGAGAACGGAGCCCCGCTGTCTGAAAGAGTGGAACAACAGTGAGCGGGGAGAAACGGAAGTCATACTTGGGAGTAATTACCAAGTGACAATACAGCATCATAGGGATAAGTTGGAAGACATCGGATGGGGGCGATCCCATCGTGAAGAGAGAATGAGTCCAAAAGATGACGAAGGAAAGAAATAAACGTAGTGTCAAGGAAAACCGTAACATTAGCCCCTCCTCATGACTTGAAGTCCCATCCTCGAGCCTACTTCTCTGCCTCTTCCTCAATCGTCTCCACAATTAACCTCGTAGTTGGTGAGGTCGTATGAATCCTTGATCGATGGCTTTTCCCAGCAGAACTCTGGTGTATGCCCTTGGTGACCGCAGCATAGGCAAGTATAGAAGGGGCAATCTTTCTGCACATGGCCTGGCGCTGTTTTGCGACAGATGGGGCAAGTGTAATGGGGGCAGTCTGGTCGTATATGGTCTGTGCCCCTACAAACAAAGCATCGGGTGCGATGGTTGTAGGGAGATGTGGGGGTGTGGGGGGTAGGGACGCAGTCGACGTCGATGGGATTGGTTGAGGACCCGGTGGGTGAGGGCGATACTGAAGCCACCTTTTTACCTTTGTCTCCTCATTGGCCTTTGACATCCAAAGAGTGCAGTCCTCCAATGATGATGTATCTCTTTTCAGTGTCTCTGAGGGAAACAGTGGGAGGGGGAGAGGGACAGTGGGCAAGGGGGATTGTGGCCAGGATGCGATCCACGAGTCCCCCATCAGCGAAGGGGTTCTTTCCATCAGCTCCGGTGCAAATTCTCAGATGAGATCCCCAAGGGTTGAGGCTTCCTTCGACGGACTCACTAGGGGCTGGCACAGGAACTGGGGTATCATTCTCTTTAGAGGACGGGGATAGTGGAGAGGAATCTTGAGTGGTGGCAGTGGAGGCAGCAGTGGAGAGATCCTCTCTGATGGAGAGGTTGGCGTCCCAGGTACAGAGTGGGTTGTCCCAAGGGGTGATCGACTGATCAAGATAGAATTGCTGGTACTGGTGCGGGAGGGATCTGAAGAGGGAGCGGATAATGGGGGCAATGACGATGAAAGGGAGTTTGTTAAGGGCCGTAATGACCCCAAAGTGTTGGAGAGTGTTGTAGACGAACTGCTGGGCTTCGGTGATGGTGGTGTCCATGAGGACATGTCCGGGATTGAGCTCGAGTACATCTCCCATAGAGATTTCATGGACTTGCTTGACAGTATGGAGGGATTGGGCGACAGCGATGAGGGTATCAAGGGCTCCACCATGGACAAAGGCGTTGTCTCTCTTAAGGTATCGGTGTACGACGGGGTTGGCAAGGAGGGCGCTAAGGGCCATCCGGCGATGTTCAGGAGGGAAGCGGTGGAGATGAAGAGGGATGTCAATGGGGAGGTCGAGGATGGTGGCATACATGTTTCGATAGGTGAGGAGCGATGGGAATGGGGAAAGCCTGCCACCAGTCGGTGCGCCTTATAGCTTTTCCCAGTATTGGTCCCGATTGGCTACCTCTTATCTCCCTGTTGGTCCCAATATTCTTGAATCAGCTCTGTGGAGTGCCACAGGTTTCGTGTTGATTCCCAAGTGTTTTCTGGTGCAGAATAGCCCTTCCATTTGACCAGATATGATCATCGGGCGGGCGACCCTCGGTGTGCCAAGATATTCTCTACTTCCCATTCTTCTTCACCTTCTATTATGTCCGGAGGTTCAGGGAAGAAGTTTGCGCCGTGTTCCTCAGTCTCTTTATACGGAGATAGGAGGGAGGTGTGGAACACATCGTGGATTTTCCAAGTAGGAGGGAGTTGAGTCGATAGGAAATCGGAGATAGTACTTGGACGATCTCAAAGGGTCCTTCCCTTCGAGGGGCAAGTTTCTTGGTAGGGTACCTTAGTCTGAGATTTCGAGAATCTAGCCACACTTTTTGTCCAGTTTTCCAAGGGGAGAACTTGGACGTGATTCGATTTGCCATGTATTGTCTAGCCTTGTCGTGAGCCGCAATCGCTTCTTCACAGGCTTTTTCCAGGGAGTTCATCTGCTGTTCCAAAGCCGGAAGGAAGGTTTTGCCGAGAGGGGGGTAAGAGCAGGGTTCGTAGCCCATCATCAGGAAGAACAGGGTTTGTTTGGTGACAGAGTGGCATGCGGAGTTATGGTGATATTTGGCAGTAGTAAGGAGGTCCACCCATTTTTGTGGGACTCCGTCACAAAAGATCCGCAGATATGTTTCTAGTTCCTGGTTGACCCTTTCTGTTTCTCCATCAGTTTGAGGGTGGTATGCAGTGGAGAGGGCAACGTCATATTGAAGGAGTCTGGCGAGCTCAATGGCAAAAGCGGAGGCGAATTGGGGACCTCTATCTGAGATTACTTTGTCATGTAATCCGAAATGTTTGAAAATGGAAGAGAAAAAGAGTTTGGCCACTCCAGCGGTGTCAATAGTGGTGGTACAGGGTTCAAAAATCACCCCCTTACTAAGCCCATGGTCTACCATGACCATAACAGAATCGAAGCCATTGCTAGAAGGAAGACCGGTGATGAGATCAACGGACACCTGTTGGAATGGTCGGGTCGCGGTAGAGGCAATAGGGGAGAGAGCAGGGACAGTAGGGTGGGTCTGGACTTTGTTGGCCTGACAGGTGGCACAGCCAGAAATGTACCGGCAGGTGAAGGTAGTTATTCCCAGCCACCAGTAGTCCTTTTCGAGGGCCGCAATAGTTCGGAAGTAACCGTTGTGACCACTGAATGGGGAGGAGTGGCATTCTTCGACCAAACGCCAGCGGAGTACGAGGTCAGGTACATAAGCGCATCCTTTGTAGTAGAGGACACCCTCAGTGTAGGTCCAATCCATAGGGTTATTGAACTGGGTAGGTAAGACCTGATTGTGGTCTGTGCTGAGAAGTTTCAGCCTTTCTAGGACTAGGGGGTCTGTCGGAGTAGAGGCAAGCAGTTTGGAGCGCAGTTCAGCATCAATGGTGCAAATAAACAACTGTTCTGGAAGGAGCGTTTTCTCCGTATTGTCGGAGGCGGTTTCGACCCCTTCGGGTCTTGACAATGCGTCGGCTGGACCCATTTGGGAACCAGGGCAGTGTTGGAAGGCAAGGTTGTATTCCTGGAGGAAGAGCTGCCACCTGGCATGCCTGTGAGACAAGTTCTGAGGTTGCCAGAAATAGGTAAGATTTTTGTGGTCCGTCAGGACGGTGACCACATGTTCAGTACCAGTGAGGTAATGTCTCCATTCTTCCAGGGCATGGATGACAGCGAGGAGTTCCCTATCATAGATATCATAATTTCGTTCTGCTTCGGAGAGGGTTTTGGACAGATAGGAGCATGGGTGAAGGTCTCCATTTCCGTCCTTCTGCATTAAGACGGCTCCGGTTGCGACGAGGGAAGCGTCAGTCATCAGGGTGAAAGGTTTAGAGGTATCTGGCATAGTAAGGACGGGTCGTTGTAGGAAGGTGTCTCACAGTTGCTCAAAGGCTTTCTGATGGGTATCTCTCCACTCCCATTTAGTGGTTTTTCAGGTGAGATCATTGAGTGGTCGAGCGATGTCGGAGAATCCCAGAATGAACTTTCGGTAGAAGTTACAAAATCCCAAGAAGGATCGTACTGCAGTTACTGATTGGGGGGGTTTCCAGTCCCGGATGGCGTCCACCTTGGTTTTGTCCATCTGGACTCGTCCGTTCCTGACTACCATGCCGAGGTATTCGACTTCTTTTGCTGTGAAGGTACACTTTTCGAGTTTGAGGAAGAGTTTTTGTTCTTCCATTCGGGCTAACACTCTTCTTGTCCATTCCTCGTGTAACTTCGGATCGTTCTTGGAGTGGATGAGGAGGTCATCCATATAGATAACCAGCCATCCTTCTGCGATCATATCGGCGAAGGTGTTGTTCATATATGCTTGGAAAGTGGCGGGGGAATTGCACATTCCGAAGAACATTACTGTCGGTTGATAGAGGCCGTAAGGAGTGATGAAGGCGGCCTTCCACTTGTCTGCAGGGTTGATCCGAATGTTGTTGTATCCCCATTGTACGTCCATTTTGGTGAATAACTCCGATTCGTTTAGTTTGTTGATAAGATCACCAATAAGGGGTAGGGGGTAGGCGTTCTTTACGGTCTGGGAGTTAAGGTATTGGTAATCCTGACAGGGGCGAAGTTTTCCATCCTTCTTCTGGATGAAGAAGAAGGGAGACGCTTGTGGGGATTTGGACGGCTCTATTTTCCCGGAGGCAAGATGCTCCTCGATAAATTTTTTACAGGCTTCCTGTTCAGCAGGGTTTAATTGGTAAGCCTTTCCTCTTTTCAGCATAAAGTCCTTATTGAGTTTGATTTTATGGTTGAAGGCTCGTTTCAGAGGTAATTCATTTGAAGGTTCCTCAAAGACCTTTTTGTATTGTTCGTATTCCTTGGGAAGTTCGGTCTTTTTAGTTCCAGCTTCCTGAGCAAGTTGCGTCAAGAGAGTGGTTCGACATATCCACTCTTTCTTTGGAAGGTACTCTCCTAGACCTTTTCTTTTATATAGTTGTTGTTCGATGCGATCGTCCATGTCTAGTCCCATGGCTCTCAGGAGGTATCGTTGATGTATGGGTTGTCGTCGAGAAGGAAGATGGGGGTTGCCATTTATTTCTACCATTCCCGAGGACCAGTTGATGAGGGGATTGACCTCAGTCAGCCAGGTCATTCCTAAGATCATATTTTGTTTTCCACATCGAACGATAAAGAAGTCTTGGTTTCAAGGGACTCCTTGGATATAGATGGTGATTTGGGTGTGATAGTGAATGGTTCCGGATCGATTGATGGTTCCATCCGCGTTATACGCTTCTTGAGGTTCGGCGAGTCGGAAGAAGGGGAATCTATTCCTTCGGGCGTAGGCTTCATCCATGAAGCAGGATGTAGCTCCGCAGTCGATTAGGGCGGTGGTTTGTCCGACATGAACTCCCCCCATTGCAGATACTTGTGGAGGTATTAAAATTGACTTTTCCTCAATAGTAGTTACAATGGGGTTCGTTCTAGGCGGTCGAGTAGTCAGTCCTTGGCACCTATCTAAAAATCCTGGAGTCGTTGTTTTACTCTTTCCTCTGAGAGTTTTGCACCCCTTTTTGGCATGGTCCAAGTTTGGTTAATTCCCTCCACAGGAGTATCCTTGGTCTGATATGTTGGTGGATCTTCCAGGTAGATCTCCCGAAGGGATTTCGGTTGTCCTTGTGGTTTCTGGTGGAGCATCCCGGCTTCTTACATATGAAGCATTTGCCTTCTCTCATGAGCTTGGCCCTCTCTACAGGGGAGAGTTGGATGTAGTCAATGTCCATGGCGTTGGGGTCACGTTACTGTTGGAGGAGGCTCCATATCCTCCAAATCCGGGTCTTCTGCCTTGGATGTCTCTGATGCGCTCATTTTGGTGGGCGAATTTCCCTGCTGCTTTGATCCATGTATCGACTGTGAGTGGTTCTTCATTGGAACCCAAGACCTTTTCCATAAGGTCATTATGAACTCCTTGACTGAAGGTTTCGCATAAGGCAGATTGATCAACAATTCCAGACTGAGCTGCCAGGAGTTTGAACTCTGAGGCGAATTTGTTAAAGGCTTCCTCAGTGTTTGGTCCTTGGCGGATGGCGTAGAGTTTTCTCCTGGCCAAGGATGTTTCATCGTGAATGGACATCATCCCCCAGAAGTCGTCTTTGAACTTTTCCCAGGTTTGTTTGGCTACTGGGATCAGCTTCTTAGCCATGCATTCGTAATATCCTTCGGAGAAGGTTCTTCCTTTGCCCTTACTCATTCTGTTCAGGGCAGTGACGATCTTTGCCTGATCATCATACTTCAGATTGATGGTGAAGTATGCATCCATGGCATGGAGCCACCAGTTGGCATCAATGCCATTGCCAGAGAACTTGTCAGGTAATCCAGCCTTTAGTTCGGGCATTTCGTCTTCTGAGTCTGTGTCTGATTCTGGGGGAAGGGGAATTCGTTTGGGTCGTACCGGGGAAGGTGGTGCAGACCAATCAATGGGAGCAAATCTATCTTCTTCCTGGGGAGTTGGCTCAGGGATAGGGTTGGAGATTGGTTCAGGATAGGCAGCGGGTACGATGAGTCCTACTGGGATGAAGGGTTGTGGCGGGAGAGTGTGTCCTGGTCTTCCTTCAGCAAGATTCTCTTCTCAAACTCTTTCCTGAGCTCGTCTGTATCTTCCCTTCTCTTTGAGGGAGGCAAGTCTTCTCGGGAGGGGAAGATAATCTGGATGTCCAGTAGGGAGTTTCCAGAGGTCTGGGAGTCGGATAGATGAAGATGATGGGAGATCCACGGCTGGTGGAGACTCAGGGGAAGACGATGGGGTGCGAAACCTCGATATGATGGGCTAGGCCTTCTGTTAGGAAACAGGGCCTGGTTAGAAATCTAGTTCTTTTGTTATGCTTACTGTGACAACTGGAGTTAACACAGTTGTGGAGGGTGAAACAAGGAGAAAGCTATGTTCTGTTTGATAGTCGTCGACTTAAGCTGGGCGAAGTCGACGATGTCACACTCAACCCTTATGAAAGGGTCCTCTTGTGATGACGCGACATCCTAGTTCTTCGCAGGATAAGGGAGAGAGAGACCCGAGCGAGAAGAGGGGACTTCGAGCGAGGAGAACTCCAGTAAATGTGGTATAATTGCGTAGAACTAGATTGGGCTTCTACAAGTACAATGCTCAAGTATTTATACGATGTGAGATCCAGCACAGACCATCGGGTCTGGTAGGAAAGGATGAGTGTTCCGCAAGTCGGAACGTAACGGACAAAAAGGAATCGGAAAGAGAATGGAGCCCCACTGTCTGGAAGAGCAGAACAACAGCGAGCGGGGAGAAACGGAAGTCATACTCGGGAGTAATTACCGAGTGACAATACAGCATCGTAGGGATAAGTCGGAAGACATCAGATGGGGGCAATCCCATCGTGAAGAGGGAATGAGTCCGAAAGATGACGAAGGAAAGAAATAAACGTAGCATCAAGGAAAACCATAACAGCTCCTACCTATCCAAAACCCTCTCTGAAGCAGAGCAGAATTATGACATCTACGATAGAGACCTCCTTGTGGTCATCCACGCCCTGGAAGAATGGAGACATTACCTCACTGGCACCGAACACGTGGTTACCGTTCTAATGGACCACAAAAATCTCACCTATTTCCGGCAACCACAGAACTTATCTCGCAGACATGCCAGGTGGCAGCTCTTCCTCCAAGAATATCTTCTCACCTTCCAGCATTGCCTGGGCTCCCAAATGGGTCCAGCAGATGTGCTATCACGGCCAGAAGGGGTCGAAACTACCTCCGATAACATGGCGAAGACACTCCTTCTGGAGCAATTATTCATTCGCACTATTGATGCCGAATTACGCTCCAAATTACTCATGTCCACTCCAATGGACCCTCTGGTCCTTGAACGGCTGAAACTTCTCAGTACGGACCACGATCAAGTCCTACCTACCCGATTCAATAATCCAGTGGATTGGGCTTATACCGACAGCGTGCTCTACTACAAAGGGTGCGCTTATATCCCAGACCTCCTACTCCATCGGCGCTTAGTCGAAGAATGCCACTCCTCCTTGCTCAGTGGTCACAATGGTTACTTCCATACAATTGCTGCCCTAGAAAAGGACTACTGGTGGCCAGGGATGACTACTTTCGTCCGCCGATATATTTCCGGCTGCGCCACCTGTCAAGCCAACAAAGTTCAAACCCACCCAACTATCCCCGCTCTCTCTCCTATCGCTTCCACTGCGACCCGACCATTCCAGCAGATATCCGTTGATCTCATCACCAGACTCCCACCTAGCAATGGCTTCGATTCCGTTATGGTCGTGGTTGACCATGGGCTTAGTAAGGGGGTAATTTTCGAACCTTGTACCAAAACTATTGATGCCGCTGGGGTGGCCAAGCTCTTTGTCTCTTCTGTCTTCAAATGTTTCAGATTACATGACAAAATAATCTCGGACAGAGGTCCTCAATTCGCCTCTGCCTTTGCCATCGAACTTGCCAGACTCCTCCAATACAACGTTGCCCTTTCCACCGCATACCATCCCCAGACTGATGGAGAGATGGAAAGAGTCAACCAGGAGTTGGAAACGTATTTGCGGATCTTTTGTGACGGAATTCCACAGAAATGGGTGGACCTCCTTACTACCACCGAATATCATCATAACTCCACACGACACTCTGTCACCAAACAAACCCCATTCTTCCTGATGA